>JABSSZ010000613.1:0-101903 GCA_013755755.1 Fusarium sp. NRRL 25184 | reverse complement strand
AAATCCATACTAAAATTATACTAAATTATGTTAAGTTTACCAAAGGCTTTTTGTCACCTAGGATCGAGGTTCTAAGTTTTGTTGCATCCCTTTGCATGGATATCTGTAGGGGCTATTCTTATCCTCGCTTGCGACTTTATTTGCAATAAAGGCGAAGCTCGAAATGCCTGCCCCTGCTTGGGTCATCAGGCCTGAGTTATCCTGGTGCCTAAAGTTTGTGGCTTTGGCTCCGATTACCCAAAGGAGACCACTAACCAACCCAACTCAACAGTGGCTCTCTCCAGGCGGTGGACCGCAATCAGATCATGATGTAATGCTGTTGGCCTTGTGCCCGATCACATAGAAAGACGGCACAAGCATCCGATTGAATGAGGCTTGTAAGGCTGAGATGACGTATATTTCGCTCGAAACGGAAGTGATGTGACTTTATCTCTCCACGTCTGACAAGAGCACGCGGCGCTGCTCAATCAAGTCCATTATCAATATAAGAGAGCTTTACGTCAACCACAATATAATGATTTTATGGCAGAAAGATATGAATTAGATTTCTGCCGACATGCCGCAAACTCCTACCAAAAAAGGCCCTGAGCTCACCCTACATTTGGATCGTCCTGATTCAACATACATTCCTGGAGAAGTGATTACCGGTAAAATATCACGGAAGACTCATATCGTCGCTTCTTCAGCGACCGTCAGTATCTCGCTGCAAGCTCGAAGTAAATCGCGAATGGTGGCTAGGCGTGGGCACTTGACGTCGACATATCGCGGACGCTTCGATCTTGTGCAATCGACTGAGTACTCAAAAACTATTTTCGAAGGCCCTCTACATATCGCCGAGAACGCTGCGGAGCAGAGCTGGCCATTTTCAATTAGCCTGCCTAGCCACATAGATGGATCTACACTACAGCCATTGGCAAGGCCGGATGAGACTTATCTCACAGCGGATGTGTCGGAACAACCTCTCCCTCCGACATTCATGATTGAACGTTACGACTATATGTCTGGCATGTCAGCATTCGTCGAGTATTATTTGCAGGCAGAGTTGAAGACAATGTCGAGAGGCTCTGGTACCGCTGAAGCGATACTGCCTTTCAGGTTACTGTACATCCACCCAGAACCTTTGCCAACTCAAATAGATCTTCATACGGCACGCCATACCCTCGCTCTTGAAGGCAGTAACCCTATGGTAGCCAGCGTTGAAGTTCAGACCCCGACTATATTACAGGTCGAAGGTCCAGGTCCCATGTCATTCCTGGTCTTGGCAGTTCCACCCCAGGGCGTTGAACTTGAGAAACAAAAGCCCGGCCTTCCTTCAATTCAGATAACCCGAGTTTTCATGAACGTTGTTGCAAAGACGGAGATCAAGTGTCCAAAGGGGAAGAACGTTCATGAGACAGACTGCGAGGCTCGGATAACACTACATGCTGAAGATGCTTTTGGTCAATATGACGACGATCTGTACATCCCATGGCAAAGATCAGCCACAGAGACTCTGCAGTTGCAGGGAGGTGGTTCAGCATCTGAGATGGGGCCATTAGAGGGTCTCGATATCGGAGCAAAGCTTGGTCTTCGTCTGCAGCGAAGCAAAGACCTCCATCCGTCTTTTCAAACCTTCAACATTCGGCACACGCACCGCCTGAAATGGGAGATGACGGTAGAGGCTGCCGGTAAAAGCTTTGAGCTATCTGGTGAAGAGCCAATTAAGGTTCTCAGCAGGCCTGAGGCAGAGCGCAATACGGAATGGATCCAGCCACCGCCAGAAGATGACCCGCCGAGCTTTTCTGATGACGAGGACTTGGTCGGATCAGGGTCTAGACGTAGCAGCCGCCAAACAGATCCAGCTGCCGGCGTGGGTGGCCTGTCGCGGCTTTGGGTGTTTTGATACGAATTTACCGAGTCCGTCTCGGTGTATTGCGTCGAGGAACACAATATCAACTACCGCTATTTTTACCTTTTTATGAAAGCGGATGGGCCGATATCAACTATTAAAATCGCTCGATGGCTAAATAGTTGTCTTTGATGATACGTTTTTCGTATTTCTACCTTTTCTTATCATCTAATTGTCATAGCAGTCTCGTTATAAGCCAGTTTGACTAAGGCCGACCTCGGAGAACCCCCTGTCCCAAACCAAACCTCGAAATCACCGTTCAAAGTCGGATTATTCATTTATCTCCGTGATTTACCCACGGAGTCTGCATGGAAATCGGATCCCGCGGATGAATCCGTCTCCGCTTATCCTCTCTCGTGTCCGAAAATTCTCATTTAAAAAGATCTTATCTGATCATCTTGCATTTGGCCTTTAGTGGATCTGCAACGTCTCCAATTCTATTCTGCCGCTCAACGTCCCCGTCTTCACAATGAGTCTACAGCAGTTAAGTTTCTATTTCGACTTTGTCAGAGTCATTTTGTCCCATCTTGTCGGCATGGCAGTGCACAAGGGGCAATCAATTATCCATAAAGCTACCTATCGACTGTTGCCTGACTCACGTGTCGTCATCGTCGTTGGAGGCTCTTTTGCTGGGACTCTCGTTGCCCAACGCCTGGCTCATACACTTCCCTCTGGCTATCGCGTTTTTCTCATTGAAAAGCACTCTCATTTCAACTACGCCTTCAGCTTCCCTCGAAATTCTGTCTTGTCGGGACGGGAGCATAATGCATTCATTACGTACGACAACATCGACGCGGGTGCACCGGAGGGCATCTTCCAACGAGTCTGTGATGAAGCCTCTGACATTACCGAGACTCACGTCCACACCGTCAGCGGTGCCTCCCTTCCCTACGACTATCTCGTAATTGCCACCGGCGCAGCCCAGCCTCCTCCAGCTCGATTGAATGCACGAATCAAGGAAGATGCGATTGAAGAATTAAGAGGATTCCAGCAACGCGTAGCCAAGGCCGACAGGATTGCAGTAATTGGAGCTGGAGCGGTTGGGGTTGAACTGGCGACTGAGATTAAAGAAGAGTACCCCAACAAAAAGGTTACCCTCATTCATTCCAGGCAGCAACTCCTGCCCAGATTTGGTCAGAAGCTCCATGATCATGTCATATCTGCACTTAAGAATCACGATATTGAGGTCAGGCTAGGCGAGAGACCTGTCTTCCCAAGTGATGCTGGCCAATCTGTCCAGGAGACCAGTCTCACCTTTTCCAATGGAGAGAATGAGACTTTTGACCTCGTGGTACGTGACGGATCGACGATAGAAGCTCTCAAGTTAACATGAGATTACAGATTCCCTGCACTGGTCTTCGCCCACGATCTGACATCCTCGCTACATATTCTCCTAAGAGTATAGCATCTAACGGCGAGATCCTCGTCAAACCAACACTCCAAGTACAAAATTTGCCCTCATCCCGACAGAACATCTTTGCTGTAGGCGATGTCGCTCAGTCTGGAGGCGCAAAACAAGCTCGGGCTTGTATGATGCAAGGGGAGGCTGCGGTTCAAAATATCCTCGGCCTTATCAAGAGTAATAGTGCCACCAAACAATACAAGCCGCAGTTCTTTGAAGGCATGCTGAACCTGACATTGGGAACGGTAAGTGCACTGGGAACTTCAATGGCGGGGACCGATATTGACGTGCATTTAGCATACCGCTGTGGTGTATATCCAGAAAGGAGATTTTGAGCTGGTCAAGGCAACCAAGGGACCAGATGCGGATTTGGATGTTGGAAAGATGAGATGGCAACTCAATGCAAAGTCGGGATGAACTAGAACTCTTCTTCTTTTTTGGCACTATCATGAGTATACCGTTGCTCGGTCTCTATTGATGAGGTTGTTGTCACTTCTTCGTCCATAATATATTATCTTCTCTCTAAATTCGCCACCAAAATTCTTTTCCATCAGGACGACTCAAATTTCAATGGCACACATGTCATCGATTGCGATATGCAGTCTAAGCCTTGGCAACAGTCTCGCCAATAACATAGGTAGGCGTCGCAGTGGTGAAGTTCTTCACATCAGCCTTGATCTCCTTCGACTCCTCTGAAGCGCTGGCCTTCTGGAACGAAGCCAGGCTGTCCCATGTGATGATAGTGTAAATTTGGTAAGGACTGTCTCCACCGAGCTTGATGACCTGTCCACTGACAAGACCTTGAGGACCCCAGAGCCTATGGTTCGTTAGACATTTTTCTTTGAGGGAAGGTTAGATACTGAGACTCACTTGTGGGCTAGAGGCATATGCTTGTTGACGTAGTAGTCGACATCGAAGTCGTGACCGACAGGATACTGAATAACGACGGTAGCCATAATGTGGGAGTAAGTACCGAAAGAGATTATTGGAATGATTAATGATCTAGGTGAGTGAGAAAATGATCGATCTAGGTTACCGATTGTTCGGGACAGTATTTATTTATACGAATAATGGAGGGCCCGGCTATACGGTACCCAATACAGATGAACTAATGGGAGTAAGATAAACCCCAGGCCTTCACCTTTAGCGACAAAATAATAAAAGCATGACTGGTATAAAACCTGAGAGACTTTTAGTGATTATTTTTGGCACTTTGATTTCTGGTTCAAAGTTTTGTCGGTAGAGATGCGTAGAAAGATGCCGAGGCATCGGCCGATATCTCCACTTACGGAGCAACTCAAGAACCCAGAGTATGGAACTAAACTCCACCACGGTGCAACAATTAACCCACATATCGCACTAAAATCGGCTTCCATGAATCAACGTCCCGATCCAGCTCATTCCGGGCTGATTAATCAGAGTCTTGGGTGGTCCGTGAGACTGGTGCCGCCGTTCATCCCACCATTGCCGAGGTGATCAGAAACTTGATGAGCAAAGCATCACTGACGACATGAGTTCACGTAATGATGAAGTTTGTTGATAACGATGTGAAATGAGTGACGCTACAGCCTGCAGTTGGTACCTCCTAATCAATGTAGTAGCCACTAAGAAATCTTCCAGCTGGTTCCAACGTTGACAAGCCATGACGTCGCCCTAAAATGAAAGTTTCCACTACTACCCTAACCGACAAAGTCCTCACGATCATCCTCTCCAAGTGCCAAGCTACTCTCAAGATCATTCATCCAGTCAAAACAAGATCTTGTTGTTGAACCCTCAGGCAGAGCTACCTTCGGGGTTGAACATTCTGCCTCGCGTATAAGCTTGATGATTCTGCCATTGGCCATGGAGTGACTATGCTCCAGCTTCCTGGACAGCTCGGCTTTGGTCTTCTCCTCCATAACATCCAACCTTGCCCGAGCAGCAGTGATGTCCTGCAACTTCGTCTCGTATTTGGCTTGCAGTATCTGGGTTTCCTCCGCAAGGCGCTGAGTCGTTTGTATGACGCTGTCTCTTAATTGTTCAAGCTCATTGACTGCAGATTGCTCCTGGAGAACCTTGGCTAGTTCCAAAGCGGAGGAGAGGAGAGTCTCCAACACAGTGGTATCAATACGCTTGCGATTAACAGCGCAACGCCTGATCTCGATAACGAAATTGATCAATTGATGGCGTCGTTCCCTGTAAGGATTATTTTGCTCCGCGTAGTGCTGAAAAGTAGAGTCTTCCATCCAGAGATGCAGCTGAACCATTTCCGGACAATCCCATCCGCGACTTTCAAGGGCATGCGGCATGACGCGCCGTGCAAAAGAAAAGCACATGTTCTCGAGGCGCTCCTGCAGATGCACCATGAGCTTGTGCTGGGCACTGAATGGGAGATATATGAGCTCCTGTGGCTCAGTGGCTGGTGGCGGTATATCAATCTCCGTGGCTGTAAGATGTGAGTGAGAGTCACGCCGGGAAAAGAAAATCCAAGCTTACCACCATTTATGTGCCCTGGAAGAGGAGACTCAGTTAATGACTCATGAGCACTCTCGGCCTCTGGAATTGCATCTTCTTCGGGCGGTGCGGCTTCTAGAATGTCCTCAGGAACAGCAAGCGACGGTGCTTCATCCTCTGCCGCTGTGACTGGCTCAACAGCTAAGTATTCATCAGCAACGACAGTTTCTTCTCTATCAAAAGAGGAAAATTGAAATGGCTGATGTTGGACAAGTAGTCCCTCCTCTTTTGTAACCTTCTTCTTCTTCTTCTTTTCCTTTTCCTTTTCCTTTTTCATTTTCATTTTCTTGGTAGGAAACTTGACCTCAGCAGCGGGTCCGTCCACTACCTCATCTGTTGGTGATAAGGCTTCGAGAAGAGAAAGAGACTGTATATTGTCATTCACTACCTCTGGCCTGTAAAGACCTGTCGCAAGCTCGGCCATTATGGAACCTGAGTTTTCTTTTCCTTGAAGGAGAGGCACAAGGCAGAGCGAGTTGGGACCGTTATATGTAGCAAGACACGCTAGCTAGACACTGGAAAAAAAAAGGACAATAGCCTTGGCAAGCTGGGTTGCGGCCGCGAATTAATGATTGTTGGTTCCAAAGCTGGCCTCAAACCTCCGGCCAATTGGGGCTGCGTCTTTCCCCAGCTTCTGCCAGCCGACCTTAGCTAATGCATGCAGGAGGCCGAACATATGCACTCTGAACCTATGAGAAACTCCCAGGTGGCAAAACAACAAATGCGCGTCGATGTGTCTTTCCAACACAGCATATCATGCAGACCATACGGCACAGTGCCCGGTAATACGTAAAACTATAGTCATTAAGATACGTCTTTGCAAATAATGGAGTAAGGGATGACTAAAATTGTTGCCAGGAAACTGAATGAATTTGGGGATGAGGCGATATGGCTGTATAGGTCATATTGACAAACAGAGATATTTCCAGCTCCGCCTATGGGGTGTACGACAACAAGCTGAGATAAAACGTGTATTACAATTTTTCCAACTCTAGCAGCGTATATGTGAAGCCAACCTTATCTGTGCAGTGAGTGCGCAGAAACTCTTCCTTGAATGCAGAGGTCAGGTCTTTCATAAATTCCTCTTTAAAACGGACCGCTTCATCTTGAGAGCTTTCGCCACGGTGAGCTTGAGGTTTCAGACCATCAATGAAGAATTGAGAACATGCTGCAAGTGCGAAACCTGCCACAGCATCTGAGTATCTCCTCCGAGCAGAGACTCTGGCTTCCTCAGAACATGCCTCAATTACCTCGGGCGACCACGAGGTGTGGATTAGCGGTAGATTATGATGGCTCTTGAGACTCCATTTCGTCTCGAGAGCAGCAATAGATGTCATAATCTCATCGAATGTCCGAAAGTACATCGGAAGCCGTCTCGCAATCGTTGGGTCAACTCGGTACCTGTCGTAGATATTGCGAAGACTGGTTTCAAAACATCGAAAGGTCGGCAAAACGCTGATCTCACCGTCGCTAGGAATGCAGATGGTCATAGTTCCATGCTGGCGAATTTCTCTATGGCGGACCGACAGGAAGGTGACGAAGTCCTCGTGAGCTGCAGCAGATAGCGACGAGAGGGTTGAAGATGCATCGGGCATATTGCGTAGCCAATGCAACGCTGTAAAGTTGAAGCCAGCATCAACAAAACCATCAGGCAGAACCTGCTCAAAGTATGATCTCGGAGACAGTAGGGTATTTATTGAAATCCTTTCGTTTTGTGAAAGGGTATCCCAGGTTTGATGGATTGTCGACGTCAAGCTGGAGAAGTCGTTCGATGGTGTATCATTGAAGACCAATGTTGCTGAAGTAACAAAAGGTAACAATTTTAGGTACTGCGAAAAAAGCCGAATACTGGTATCAAAGGTTTAGTGGCTTTGCATGTACCATGAGGAAGATACATACGAGTTCTTGCCTTCAGAGGAACCATAGTCAGCCAAGATTATTGATAGACCTGCGAGATTGCATATTAGCCGGACGAAGCCTAAGTTGATGGATTCATCGTGAAAGGTACCATACCCTGATGCCCCGAAGGGCGAAGGAGCTCCAAAGATTTATCTATCGCTTGTCCCTGAAGATCAGAGTTCTGATTGTAGTATCCTCCTCCCTGCATAGATACATTATCGGCCTTCATTGCGGCAAAGCCACGGTTGAGTAGAACCTAGGCAGTACTTAAAATAGTTTCAAAGTGGTACTGTATGAAAATGTAAGTGGTGGAATTTGTTTGGGCGGCATAGAAGCTTTATTTGAGCCGATCAAAGCCCCTACGTCAGTCCCGATATACCCGATCGGCGATACCCGATTCAGCTTCTGTACGCCACATGGTGATACAGAGGGCCGTGCCATCGTCAGCACTAGATGCGATCGAAGCTATCTGGGGACTAGATCTGTAAGAAATCAAGCTTTGCGCTGTCACACTGCTTGATATTCCTTCGTATCACGAAGTGATTTGGCCTGTGGTGTTACTTATATAGGATCACGCAGCCTGTTGATCCTAAAATTTCCCCGAAGGTTTAGCAGTTTGTTCGTCAGTGAGATATTCCGTCATTCCATGCAAATGCGAGGAGTCCAGACGTGAAAACTTGAGTAATTATACATGTAGTGCTATCTATTGTCGGGCAATATCTAAGCTTTACAAACATGATCCTGCCGGAATATGCATAATATATTACTAATAATAAAGGCTGGTAACGAGGGCTCCTATGAGGTACCTGATAATATTTAATACTTTATACAGCCCTTTAGTGGAAGATCAATGCTGTAAACATGGAACGCTGTATAAAATTGGTCTATCTATGTGACAAAAGAAACTAAATGATGGAATGGTATCCCGGCTCCCGATATGCATGAGTGAAAGTATTATACAAAAAGAAAGATAAAAATAAGGCAATCTTAGGATTGTGGTGTTTGCTTTTCCTTCTGCCGATCTCCAAGATGTATTTGAGTAAATAGCTGCCCAGGGTTCATGTTCGCGAATTGAAGTAGCGCGATCGATCTTCGAACCGGGATGCCTTTACTGGGTATGCAGATATAAAGTTTCGATGTAAGCGACTCGTCTGGACAGAACTTCTTGAAGTATGCTGCTTTGCCTGTCACAGGCACAGACTGAATCATCTGGTTATAGCCATCCTTCCAGAGCCGCGACACAAGTTTTGATGAACCTGTGACCTCTTGCACCTCATCGAGGGGCTCGATGCCAAGGCTCATGTAGCCCACGTCGGAAGCTTTCAGTAGCTCCATGGCAGTGACAACAAGAAGATCTGAAATTCCTCGTGGTGCATCTTGGGATGCAATGCAAGGGTCAAGGTGATAACCTTTTTCAGCGCCGAGTTCTCGTAGTGTAGCAAGCCCATTGATCTTGCCGTCGCGGTCGGAAGTGTATAAGAAGATCGTCGATTCGGGGAGCGAGAAGAGGTCGTAGACAGTGACGAAAGCTTGTGAGCCATCTCCATGTTTCCGGTTTCGGTCCTCCCTCCAATCATCGTAGAGATCTTGTAGCTGGCGCTCCAGCTCCGGGTCTGTCTCATTGACAGCGGGACTGTAGAAGTTGACTGATATTCCTCCGCGCTTGGGATCGAGAAGCTGTTTGTTCTGGGCAATCATCCGTTTGCCAGCTTGCTTTCGAAGAACCTTGTTCGTAAGGGGGTTAAGAACAGCTTCATGGCCAAAATGCATTGTCGCCCAGCCTTGTTGTTGAGCATACTTAGCAAATTCCTCACTGATCCCGACAAATGCAAGTGATAGACCGCGAGCCCAGCGGTATCGGCGAAGCTCACTGAAAAGAGCTTTGCGGTGGAATTCTGAGCATAGTGGATCACCAGCAACGACGACGGTCCTGGCGTGAAGCTTGTAGATCAAAGAGCCATAGCCTTTCTTACTGACGAAGACTTTGTATGCGGGGTCAAGGATACCCATATGAGAGGTCTGTGCATATGATTGGTAGTCGTGCTTGAATGCTGCCGTTGTGGCCGTGTTGTTGGACCTGTTCTTTTGGTGTTCTCTTCGTAGTTGGTGGGGACATTTTATGTGCGACAGGCTCTTGGCGGCGTCGTAGGTCCTTGAGATGATGCCCTCGTCGGGAACGACAGTCGATGGAGCGGTAGATGCTGACAAGACAGAGATGTCTGTCTGAGAGTGTTGGTATGTTGAGGATGATGCAGACTCTACGTCTGAGTACAGCATGTCGTGTCTCTCCATGGTTGAGATGTTGAGATGGAAACAAACAGGGATTGGGAAAACTTATTTGCAGGGGAACTTGCAGGTATGAGTTTATGCCTTAATTCTGGATAAACAACAAGCTAACTGTCAGGGCTATCTTACTTATATGTCACCAAGGGGGTCACCTGTGTCAGCCCTGGCACTCAGAGCTGCGTCACAAAGCAGCGATGGCTGGGCATTCTCCATCCTGTAACCTATGAAATTTAAACTCAGCCCTGCTGTCTCGTAAAACTCGTAATTGTGAGGCTCAGCCATTCTGCAATCTCATGTTACGATTTTGGAGGCTTCATTAGCCTGAGAGTTCAGACAATGGTGAAAATGTACGACCTGGCCAATTAGAGGTCGGGGATGATGTGGTCTTACTTGCCGATTATCCGACGGCTCCAACCCAGACTTAGACATAATTGCGCGCGGACCCCGTAACTGATCTGCTGAGCTTGCAAGGGGAAGGGGTCCGAGCTACGGGGTACCCTACGCTAACAAGCTGCGCTACCCCTAGTGAGTAAGAAAGCATCTGACAGTGAACTGAGCGGTCAAAAATACTAGCCCGAATGTCTACCGAATATCCACTATGTTTGCCCGAATTCTATTGTCATTTGACACAGAAGTTAGGGACTTTCTTACCTCCCGCGGGCCACGAAGCGTCTTCGCGAGATGGGGCTCGACTTGGGAAAAAGGGCTTTCGGGGTCCTTGGATTGCGTCGCCCACACGGCATGTGAACTCATTCAATTAATCATTATGGCTACGGAGCGGGTAAGCACTGCCATTTTCTCCGAGATTTCTCTGGCTAGTCCAATCATGTCAATTACGGCTGATGCCTTGGGCTCGACCAAAGCTCGCCAAACGCTTTGATTGCCAGCTAAAGTAAGACTCAGCCTCAACGCCATCACCACTTACTTACTTCATATGGGCCATCAGGGCTGGGTCTGGACCCTTTCCACGTCACAAGAAGCTAGCAATGGAACAAAACAATGTCACCCTTGAGTCTCAGGAATCTCCCTAAATGGCCTGACGCCCACTTTCTCACGTTCATGCCAAGGTTGGACCGCGTACTTCGCCAGCCCTGACTGGACTGCATTGACTACTAGGCGCAGCTTACCATTCTGCGGCGCGAACCTCAATGCAGCACCCAAAAGTCCCAAACAACGAAAGGGCCTATGCCACCATTCGATTCACAACCCTCCGTGGTGCAAATGTGCCAACCTCGGCTATAACAGCATTTTATTTAGTCTCAAGACTACTCAATAATCGCACCTTCAAACGAAAACAAGAAAGGAAGTAAGGGTTTGCGATTAACGAATCAACGAGATTGACGACGGTCACGACAGCGATGAACGAGCTGCTTTGACCACGAATGGTAGATGCGGCCCTTTCCTAATGCTCAAGTCTAGCATCTAAAGTACAGCTTTCAAAAATTCTATCGCATCATCCATGCCCTGGGGTGAATTGAACCAGTGCCCTCCGCTCCCATACTCCCTCCATGTCACATTTGCTCCAAAACCCTTCAATATCTCACACTGCCTCCTGCCCCAATCAACTAATACCAACGGATCGTCGACGCAGTGTTCCAAGAGCATAGGCGTATTTTTGAGAACGTCGCTGTGCGTTGGGGAGGAATCGACCTGAAGCGTCTGTCGCATCTCAACAAGTGTTCGGCCAGCAAACGGGCAACGCCCGCTAAAGCCAATAAACGCGCCCAATCGTTTATCCGGGCCTGGGATGTCGAGGTTGAATAATGTGTGCACGCTTGTCGCAGAGCCCATACTGATGCCCATTAAGATGACTTTGTCCCACCTCCCGTTCAAGGCATCTGCTTCCTTAGCCAGAATATCGCGAATCTCGGGCACGACTTCTTTGAGTCCTTCTGCCTGGAGATCCTCATTTTCCGCCAGATTCCTTACGTTCCAGACATCGAACCACTGGTTCCATACGTCCGGCGAACTGGCGCATTTTCTTTTAGGTGCTTGAGGAAACACCCATCGAAAAGAAGGAAAAGCGTCGGCAAGCGTGCGGCCTTGGGAGTCGCGCGAGTATTGGAGCGAGCTGCAGAAGTTGGCAGCGCTGTCTCCGCGACCGTGCAGGAAGACGACGGTGTGAGAGTGCGTTTGGCCTTGGGCTGGGGGCACTCGGATGCTGTTAATAGTAAGAGAGCCCATTGCGATGATTACGAGATAGGATGTGTTGATGAAGTCGCTGATGAAGTCAAGTTACGAAGGGGAGTTCTTTATCAGTGATGCTGCCTAGATCAAACGTCCAACTATCCAATGGTGGGATCTTGTTTACCGCGCGACAAGATACCCTAAAGAACCTCTTCTCCCAACCATTTCTTGGACCTATTTCGTATATATTATTAGCAGCTTCAATAATATCTTAGAAACAACGCTATCCTTACAAGACACTACACATGTTGTTTTCAACTCAACAGTCATCATGACCCATCCAGACGTACATAAGGCACTTGACGCAGTCGACCGTGTTCCACTTGAACACCCTGCGTCCGCTCTGTTACGCGCCTGTATTCTGGAGGCCGTCCACCCACAAGCGGCAGCAGATTACGTGCAACACCGTTTGAGCGTCGACGAGCATGCTGATTCTCTTGTCGCGGATTGGATTTATGTTATTGACTCAGGTTGGTGTCTCCATTTCGCTTTAGACATCTCACATACTCAACCGCATGCGCTTTTAGTCATATCTGGCACGCACCCGCGAGCCCCTTCGCCTGATGAGATCAAGGCCATTACCAAGCGAGACGGAGGCATATGCTGCGTAACAGGCAAACAGGGTAGCTTCTGGGACCCCGTAATAGTTGTCCCGATTTTACTTGTGCCATCTGCGTGGCTCAAAGGCGAGGTCGGTGCTTTTCTTCCCGTCGTTTGTATATACCTTCATATCTAATTTTAAGACCAGCCACGTATTACGGAGCTCCTCGTAGCATTTTTTGGCCCCCAATACTTCGATTGGTGGCGTTTCTTTATCGATAGGGCCGAGATGTATTCACCTTATCAAAGTCACTGGCTTGTCCGCAAGAGCACGTACGAGGCCTTGCAACGCGGTACTGTCCAGTTGACAAGATTGCCTCCATCCATGGTTGAGGTAAGAGGCACTAATCATTTGAAGCGACATCAGGTTTAACGAATTCGTGTAGTTTAGAGTTGAGCATGTTCTTATTGATGATGAGCGACCTGTCGATATGATTGGGCCCATTGCTTTGCTGGGCGACCATTCGCGACAAGGAATTGATAAGGCTGATGCCCGGCTTATTGGTTCGCACGCCCGCTTCTGCAAAAGCATCCAGCTAGTGAATCTTGCTAGGACCATCGCTCCCGGTCTGCTCTCCGAGCCGAAAACCATCACAAATGTCCCTCAACAGCAGTTCCCAGTCCGTATGCGCCCTAGTCACCTCGGCCTGGGACACGCGTTCATGCGTCCAATAATGCTTTTTTGGCGGTTCTTTCCATCCAAAATTCGCATTGCGGCATATGAGCTGTTGCGAAAACTGGGAAACCGCTTCTATGGAAGAGATGGACATGCGCAGGTTCAGAGGCTACCTTGTGGACTATACCTCAAGTACGGTTCCTGCCCGGACACCCTGAGGAACGAGTATAATGCCCTCAAGATCTTGGAACACAAGACAAACATTCCTGCGCCACGAGTATTCGATCTTGTCACACAGAACAACAGCAAAAATGATTTCAGTTATCTCCTCATGAGTAGAGTTCCAGGCACACCATTGGCGACATGTCGAGATGCGCTTTCCGACGAAGACTACGCCAATCTCTCCACTCAACTCAAGGACTGCATCTCACAGCTGCGGGACATCCAGGAGCCCTTCAAGTATGGTGTGGCCATATGCAATACGTTGGGCGAAGCCTGCCGCGATCCGCGAATTCGAGATTGGGCCCCTATGGGACCGTTCCAAGATGAAGCATCGTTTAGCCAGAATCTACGCTTCCCAGATGAACCCAGCCGGCGTGGACACAAGATTACCTTTACTCACGGAGACCTCAACGCACGCAATATCATGATGGAACGAATTAGAAGTCCTGCCGGAGCTAGAGGGTGGCGATTAAGTGGCATTATAGACTGGGAAACAGCAGGGTATTACCCTGAATACTGGGATTACACTAAGAGCATGTTTGAAGGATTTCGATGGACAAAGAGGCATAACGACATGATGCATGACGTTTTCAGCGAGTTCGGCGATTATAGCGAGGAATTGGCTGTAGAGAGGCGGGCTTGGGAGTCAGGAGACGGAGTTTGATGCATAAATTGTTTTGTTACGAGACAGATTTATTGTCGTTTTACTCAAAGCCTTCTGTGTAATAGTAAGAAGTTGAGAGTACGAAGTAGTCAGCTGCAGTAAATAAGTTACGTTGAATTATACGTAAGTGACGCTCAGTGTGGAGACTATCTGGCTAACGGACAACCGATATACTTTGGGCTTACTCTTCGGTTCCATCAATCAGATTATGAAGATCGCCGGAAATGGTACGGTCACGGGGTTTACTCGATCAACCAGTTACTTTGGCCATAATGAGTGAATTGAATGTAATGACTGCTACTGCTTAAAGAACGTCTCATATGTTGAATATGTCATTTCGCCCTCATATCCACACTCAGAACTGTATACGAAAACTCAAGTAGTTTCTTCTCCCGATAAAAATGTCCTCAGTACCATGGAATACATGTCACTCAGACGATGAAAACGGCAACAACACCGTTGAGGGTACCAATGCATTCGCCATCAACGACATTGCCAGTGAAAGGGTTGCTACCGTCAGCGTGATTACTAAACCCGCGGACTGCAAGTTTCAGAGTCAGAACATCGGCTAGATACTGATAACTAGTGATGAAAAGTGATAAACTTACAAGCGAGGTTGTCTCCGTTGGAGTTGACAAACAGCCCACCACGGGAGCCTGAAGGGCCACCACTATGGAATGTGCCGCCCTGGTTCGGGTCAAAATCGATGAAGCGGGATCCGATGAAGTTCTGACAGCCAGTGTCGGAGTAACTAAGTCTTGGTTAGATCATAGATGTGCTGTTTTGAGAACAGGTAGACCAACAAGTTGACCTGGACGGAGGCAGCCGTGGCCATGGCGGCGAGGGTGGCAACGGAAAGAAGGCTAGTAAACTGCATATTGAGATAAAAGTGTTCGAGTGATGAGTGTTTGTGGTTGTAAATCCTTTGGTCTGTGTGGATAAGATTGTGAAGGACTGATTATCACAATAAAGAGGAGGAGCCTGGATCCTCTTTATACCCGCGAAGTTCCACCAGATGCCGCCGCCTTTTCTAACCGCAGGTCATTCAAGGCTCACCGTAGACCATCCTGCATCGACACTGACACAGCCATGTGGGAACGTACGTACTCATAAGCGGAAAGTGTTACATCCGAGCGACCGTTCCAGGATCAAGGCACAAAAGTTGGTCTCATGAAGTCATAGCCAACAGCCCAGATCGGACCCCCTCGGAGGCTACTCAAGACAGCCCCTTCACAAGAGAAATGTGTTGAATCATTCTAGCAACTCATGTAGCTCCATACGTAACTTTGGAGTCCATGCGTGTACGTATTGCCATATGGGGTTTGCAGACTCGGCAACGCCCAAAAGTGACAGCAGCAGCGGTCATCTGCCTTCATTCTTGTTATTGCTTAAACCGCTGCCATATGATGAGTAGCAACACGCGGTTCACTGAGGTTCCCGTTCCAAGGTAGAATTCTGATTGGCTCCTCATCGGCAAGAAGTTGTACGGTGAACGGAAGCCGGCACGGTGTATGCTCCCATCTTTGTTGAGGAGTGACAAGATAGGGTTGTGGCTGTGTTCTGGCTGCCGTAGACTGAGAATGCTGTTTTTGTGAGCTGCATCACTCCTCGGCGACATAGGTCAAGGCTCGTACGAGCGCGACTTTCCTATTCGCCATAACCACCCTCGGGAAGGTCGCGGAAAACCTGGGGTCGAATAGCATGTAAGCCAGCATAAGCAAGCACAAGTTGATGGCAGAGGCTCCATCTCTCCGATTACCGACTGTTGCCGCTAGCTTCCTGAGTCCGATACACCAGCATCAGCTGAGATTCGGGAGATCGACGTATAAGCGGGGACTCCGGGGAGCATAAGCGGCGACTACATGAGAGAGAAAGCGGCCCGAGGGGGAATAACTAAGCGGAAATAATGCAGACTTCGGGGATTAATAAGATAAAGCAACGGATTTATTATTAATCCCACCGCATGTTGTACCTTATTGCGAATTGATACCTTCTATCCTAAGTTTTCTGTGGTGACATAAGCTCTAAGCCACAAGTCTCAGCCGCCTATACTCCAAGACTCGTGCTACCTAAGAATCATAATACTTGAATACATGAGTAGAGATCTTTTCTCCCTTTGAATCATATCTCTGAGGTAGTACATCGAACAGGCCATCAATATTTCGAGGCTCATAATCTAGCGTCGAGGCAGCCTGAATCAGCACAGGCAGGCCATAGGTTTCTTTGAGCCAGTAAGCCACCATATCCATAGCAGCAACAGCACCAGATCCCGTCCAGATATTCCCTTCAATGACCCATTTCTTCTCCTGTGTCCAGTTGACCTGTGGCCATCGGTTCCGGACCCAATTGAATTCGATGTTGTTGACAGTAGCTGTCTTGCCGTCCAAAACACCCGTCGACGCGACAAGACTAGCACCTGTGCAGCTTGTAAAGAGCAACTTGCCGGCAGCGACATGTTTACGGATGAAGTCGGCATGCTTTGGATGCAATTCGAAGTTACCGAGGTAAGGTCCTGGAACAAGCAAGATGTCGAGCTCGGGACAGTCGTCAACTGAGGTTGTAGGGATGACAGTCATCTGGCCTGTGCCGAGCTTGACAGGATCTCTGGTAACGCCGATATGGTGGAATGTGAATTGCGGCGCCTGTAGGATGAGGTCATCACTAACAGGTCCGTACTCTCGATTGAAGAGGAATGCCGTCTTGGTTGCCGAGCCAAGGAGGTCCAGAGGTCCAGTGGCATCAATTACTTGATACGCAAAGGTCAGGATGCCGAACTGAACGGTAGCCATGGCTGTGGTCGATCAAAAGGATATGCGTCAGCAGATATTCTTGTAGGTTGATAAATAACAGAATAGCAAGAGAATGACGAGCTGACCTATTTATGGCCAAGATCGTTGAATAGTACGATGTTGAGAGGTCTAGATGATAACGTGAAGTCTAGCAGAGTCTCCACAAGAGACTCCAAGATTACAAATGTCCTAATACCTGATCGTGGGGCTTAGTATCCGTGATCGCTCGGATACAGCCTAAGCGTCATTTTGAGGTTTTGTTGCTTTGGCAATTTTCTCTCATTCGGACCGACCGATGCCAGATCACAAGTCTGTGTAGTGAGTGTACTTCTATTTGGTTGAAGAGGACTAGAATACTAACATGCAACTGATCTCGTGTATAGATCGCACGGGAGGATTATTGGACACAGGTTATCCATGAGTATGCCCCGTTTATTTCATCAATCCAGGCGCAATTCCTAGGTTGTGCAACGAAGTATATATCCGAACGCCTTCGGATACAGCGCCGGGAATCTCGGAGCCAATGGACGAGCAAATTTAGTAATACAGAATCGCGTACGGCATTTTTGAAGAAGATCATCTTCTGAGATACCAAAATGGAGATATACTCTAACGTAGTATCATTCGACTATGGTTTGTCTTGTCAGCAGAAGGGCGCTGATTACTCAGATGGATTACTCAACGTCCATGATGTTGGTCGGATTACCCACTTGACTCTCTTGATGCTCCGTCAACACAAAAGAAATTCGTTAAAACTTTGGAGCACTCGTTAAGGATATAAAGTGCTTATAAATCAGAAGGCAGATGAGGGAACATCTGATAGGGTCACTTCATGATGGAATGAACGTATAAAGGTGTTTTTATCTCAAAACCAAAAGCCGATTTCCAACCTGTCTCTCATCGCAAGTCATCATGCGTTGCCTTTATCTATTCATCCTTTCCGTTGGTCCTCTCACCTGTGCAGCCTCAGAGCCCTTCTCGCTGCCAAATGTCAATGCCACCTTTGCCAAGAGCCCTAAACCATTCCGGATCCATGTTGACCGAGACTTCATTGAGGACACCCGCCAGCGGGTTGCTCACACAAGGTCACCATTGTTCATAAACGTCTCAAGCGATGGGCCCGGTGCTGAGAACTTCACGAACGTTCGTGACTTCTGGGTCAATGAGTATGATTGGAATGCTACGGAAGCTTCTATCAACGATAAGTAAGGATTGCAAAAACAGAGAATCTAGCAATGAATACTGATACGGTGCGAAGACTCAAGCAGTTTACGACTATTGTTGAGCCTGAAATCGACAATGTCACTCATTCTGTACCGCTGCATTTCGTCCATCACCGCTCACCGAGGTCGGACGCCATACCGTTACTGTTTATTCATGGGTGGCCTGGATCGTTCCTTGAAGTCGGTAATATTATCGGAAGTCTCACAAATCCACCAAATGCATCTGTACCAGCATTCCATGTTGTGGCGCCTTCGATCCCAGGCTTCGGATTTTCACCTGCATCGAAGCAGCAAGGCTTCGGTCCCGCGGCGGCTTCATATGCTTTCAACGAGCTGATGCTCCAGCTAGGCTACAAGAAATACGTCATTCAAGGAGGAGATTTTGGCGGTGTCATCCTTCGCTACCAAGCCCACCATTTCCCGAAGAATGTTATCTCGGCACTTAGCAATTTCTGGATTATCCAGCCCGGGAATAACGACCTCCGCCGACTTGCGCAGGGAGAAGCAACTCCCGATGAGGTTGCATACATCGAGATTATAGAGAAGTATGAGATCCAAGGATCAGGCTACCGACTTATAATGTCCACGGAACCACTCACCCTCGCATATGGTATGACGGACTCGCCACTGGGGACCGCAATGTGGATATACTCCATCATGAACAGGGTCATCGACCCGGCTATCACGACTTGGACTCCCGAGGAAATCATTACTTGGTCCATGATGTATTGGATCCAAGGTCCGTATGGTGGTATGCGCTTCTACAAGGAAGTTCAGAATGATGGCGGCTTTGAAACGCTCGACTTTGGCACCTTGCCCCTGGTACAGGTCCCAGTCGCTATCAGTCAATTCCCCTACGACCTGACTTACCGCATGCCATTGGATTGGGCGAAGCGAGGAGGAAATGTTCTAAAGAGAACTGTACATGACCGCGGCGGCCATTTCGCTGCATATGAGGTCCCTAATCTTCTTCTCCACGATATCTGGTCATGGTTCGGAGACAAGGAAGCTTCGGGAACAGAGGCATTCAACTAGTTCGTTTCAATGAGATAAACCTACATAGCCCTAGTATCTCAGATAGATTGTCCCATAGTCATCGCAATAGAATCCCTGCTCTATTACCATAACCATGAAAAGGTGTTCCGTTTTAAATCGTGTCGAGTTGGCATTCCCGAACATCAACGAGGTAACATCGGCAATGTGGGCGTTAACTTTCAGGTGCACGAATCTCAATGACTGATCTCAAAACTACATTTCAGGCAGCCTAGTCACCTAGTTTACACAGAGCATTTGGACTTCCTGTCAAGTCAGGGTTGGGAGTTCAGGCGCTTTGAAGGACAGCGAGTCTGGGCGAGCTATATTCCTTGGTTATTGGGCTAAATCGTCTCTTCGAGATGCCTACTACTAAGGCTACTGGAAATTGATAAAATGCAGCTCAGCATGGGGTATCAGGACTTAAGACTTTGTGGAAGACTGTTGTTTTGCAGTAGGTGTGACAGTGGTGGATATTGTCAGAGAGGAGAAGTTGTGTTCTAAATTTCTATAGATCTAAAAATAATATATTATTCCGTCCTGCAATTCTTAAAATCACCATTATCTTCGACTAATTTGATCTGACCCTGATGATAGACCGTCAATCATGGTCTGATACGAGCATCTCATAGTTGGCCTTAATCCAAACACCTTCCACCAGTTTTGATTCGATCTTATTGAGGGTCCATCTCAACCATCTATGCTTTATGTGCACCGAAAGACAATCTCAGCGCTAACTTACGTAGCGAACTTGCTGAGGGCTCGTAGCTTAGCACCGTAAAAGAACAAAACCCACATGCCAAAGATGCCGATGACGCTTAGACCACCAAGAAGGCTTGTTCCCTTGGCAAAGCCAAGATTCTTGTAAAGTGGGTGGGCGAATAGAATACTGCCGCTGGCTAAGGCACTTCTAAAGAAGTCGTTGGCTGCGAACAGCGAAGCAGCATATTGAGGGTAGGTCATGGGAATGTAAAGGAATACTACCTGTAGCACAGTGAAGATTGAACCAGCATAAATCGTGACTCCAATGACGGGCACGATCCAGTGTATGGACACCCTGGCGGTCCATGCAAATATGAAAAGACCAATAGTCGGGCCGAAGCAGGCAGCAAGTCCAGGCGTGAGTACCTCCTCTTGCTGGGCGATGCCAAACTTCTTCATCCGTGGTATGAGCATGTAATAGAGATATAGGCCGTAAAAGATAATAGCAAAGATGCATCCAACGGCGATGCAGATGAAAACAAGGCCAACTTCTCCAAGAGTCATGCCATAGTAGACAGGAAAGACTAATGGAAAGACCTCAAAGTCTAAATGGTCAGATGTGAATGCAGGACAGAGACATGGTTTACTTACATGAGTAGTATATGGCATAGAGAATGGCCGAATATATCTGTACAAATAAGACGGCTGGGTCTTTGATGGTGATCTCCAGGGGTTTGATCAACGCGTCTACAGCTATGCCCGAGACTGTGAGATGTGCCTGGTCGATCTCGCTCTGAGACTGAAGCCTCTGACTGCCTGCAAACCGACGCAGCCTTTGGGCACGTCGAAGGAGGATGTTCGGGGCACTTGTTTCTGGCATGCAAACAAAAAGAGCAACGAGTACCGGCGCCGAAACCCAGATTGACTCATACAAGGACCAACGCCACCCCTTTGCTGTAACGGCGTACGCACTGATCAATGGGCCAAGAGATGCTGCGAAGCCGTCAGAAAACGCAAACAAAAACACAACATGAAGGAGTTCTTACGACCACAAGACATAGCGCCAACCCAAGCAATCATAGCGAGGGGCATATGTATCATACCATACATATCACCCAATGACGCACCACCTGAGGCCAAACATGGAGACCCAAAGAATCCTTGCAGAAACCGCAAGACGATGAGTCCCGCGAATGAATTAACTAAAGCGGTTGGAATGGAGATAATAACAAAAATCGCGAAAGTAACGATGTAGACAGGATTGCGACCGATACGAGGGATTTCTCCGAGGGGCGAGAATAGTAATGGACCTATGCCGTATCCCAAAACGTACATCGCAAGACCGAGCGTTGCTTCAAGGTTGCTGACTCCGAATCTCTCCATGACGCCCTCGGTTGAGGGTGAGTATATCGCTGAGCTGAGGTATACAACAAAGGTATAGAAGCAGATGATCAGGCCAACGAGGGCACGGCGAAGGTTCGACCAGTTTTGGGGGTTGGCGGGATCTTGGTCTGAGTACCAGTCAACCAGAATGACCCCGTTCTCGGTGACATTTGGCGCGACATCAGCAATCCCATCAGTTTCGAGCACTTTTCTCTCGATATCTAAGCCATCAATGGTATTCTGATCGGATGTTGGATTGACGATGGTCGAGGGGGTCTCCGTTCCAGTATGGCATGCGGTTCTGAGATCGGCACTGTTGAGTACGCGATTCCAGGCAGCGGGTAGCTCAAAGTCGGGAAGTTCTTCTGGATATTTGAAAAGGCGGTTATTGGTAATGAATCGGAGAATCTGGCCCAGAGGCGCGTCTCGTATAGTGTCGCGAAGAGAATCGGCGGCGCCCATGATTCTTGTCTGGCCCTTGACCTGGCCTTGAAAGGATAGATTTAGGCAAAGATCAATATCGGTAAACAAATTCTGAGTGCAGTAAGAAAGATGCAGATATTGAATTGTTATTTTAACTCGTACGATACACACCCTGCCCCATCAAGTATACCATCGGTCCGACGTTATGTAACGCTATCCGAGTCCTTAACGTTAAAGCCCATCGTGCCCGTTATTGTTAATCATGGCCTGGCACGAATACGTAATTTAGATGAGAGAGAGACTAACCGACTCTACTTTAGAAATCAAGCCTGGCGGGTACTGACTAATCGACCAACATCCCATATATCCGATCGATGTCGGATATCAGAGGCAACTAACTGGAACCGAGCTATAGACGGAACTTAATTACGCCGCTATAACGTGGACAGATTAACAATCCGCGACAATCTACTGCTACCAATGTTTGTAGATCAATAGTAAATTTATTGTGAGGTGGGGAACTATAAGCTAGATATCTGAGACCGCAACAATAGAAGGAATGAATAGGGATAAGAAAGCGCGCTGCGGCGAAGGAACATGAATGATGTACTGGAATACCTTAGCCCCCGTTATCTAAAGCAGGCCCATGTGATTATTCAATCCTTGATATCAGGGGAGTCTTCCTGGCTATCACTCGTCAAGTCAATGCACAGTTTCGCCTTGGCATCTACAGGAGGGGATGAACTTATGCCACTCCGATACACGGGTGACCTCGGAGACCTTTGACTCTTTGGCGGGGCAAACATCCGTCCTGGTGGCCACTTTGGTTGACTGGGTGGCGATCGACCAGCGAAAACTGGCGGCCCGTCGAATGCGTTCTTTCCCAGTCGCTCAAGAGGCGACCCAGGAATTGGAGCTGTAAAATTGAAGTCAATCTTATTTACCGCCGTGTTCGGCTTCGGGGTCTCGTCGTCGGAGCCCTCAGATGACTGCTGATGAAGAATGTCTGGCCTCTCAAATACCTGCTTGCTACTTGATCCAGCCTTTGGTGTTTCAGGATCACTCGTAGATTTCCATAGGACGGTTGTGTCGTTTGAGAAGGAGGTGTATGAAAAGGCTGAAGTAGAGGCTACAGAGACGGCACCCACAGACTGAACATCTCCATCATCTGTGTGAGCATCCGAGGGCGACCTTGATCGCGATTCAGAGTTTGTAGGATTGTAGTCTGAGTCATCTGGATCGTCATTATCGACCTCCAGAATCTGAGACTCTTGCGTTGAGTTGGAACTTTGTGCTGTCTCTTTGCGATGACTTCTGAGAGGCAATTGTGCTGTTGCTTCAACTCGGTGAAGGGCCTCGACTTGAGTAGTAACTGTAGAGCCATTCGCAACAATGACTTGCAGCCTATCCGTTACAGCTTTCTCGATTTGGCTGGAAATGAATTCTCTCTCCATGGAGCATATCTGATGCATAAGCGTACCAAGAAACAGAGGCGTGGCCTTTTTATGAGCCATATCATCCAACTCCGTTTCAGCAGGGGCCTCTAGTATATCTCGAACGATTGCCACGACTAGTCTTCGCTTCTCCATAGTTTGTTGACGGAGTTCTTCTGACTTCGCCGTCAGCAATAGGCCAGCTGCCGTGCCTGTCTTCTGCTCGCTGTGTATGTGTTTCCACTGCTCGATATACGAGGCGATCAAAGGCTTGAAGACTCGGGTTGCCCACGTATGTACATTCTCGATGATCATCTGAAACGCCATGATGTCGGTCAGGTTTTTGATGTCGCCTTTCCAGATCGCTCGCATGACCTATCGACGTCAGTAGTGTTTGGTGTTGTACGGGTCAGTGGTTGCAACACTTACATAGCCTTCTTTTCGCCTTCTTGTTAATACTTCGTCAGTATCTCTTCGACTACATGGTGCATCAAAGTCTTCGCCGAAATACATTATCCATACTGTAACTGAAGGTCCAACAGTAGTAATAATAGGGATTGGGGGAATATGTGCGTATCTAGGAAGCGTAACAGCATATTGAGCCGTCTGCCGGACTAGACTGATGGCACAAGCCCCGGCGTTAGCAGCCTGACAGTTAACAACTCGTTCGAGTGCCTCATTCTGATCATTTTCCCTCTTGTGCTCTACTATAAGCCAAGGATAACATCGGAGGTTGGCCTGCGATGGGGACTTTCCGAAGATGCGAAACGGAGACGGTTCAAGGCCAAATTTGTTCAATGCCTGTAGGGTCGACCACGTAAAAGGCTCTACGGCCACTGAGTCCCCAGCTCGGCTCCATTGCCGCGCTTTGGGATCTACCACTTTCGGAAATCCACTATTGTTGTCATGATGATATATCGGCAGGAAGAAAGCTTCATCGGGTTTTGGGCATTTTAGTGGCCTTAATCGCGTGGTTGTTGCCTCGCCCTTGGATTCGAATAAAGTCCAAATCTCATCACTGCCTCTGTCTTTCATGTTAAACACTCATGTTGGACAAGACTTCGTAGTAATCATACCTTGTCACCTGATCATAGTAGTACTTGCTTCGTGATAATCTTGGAACTCCGGTTAGATTCCGTTATCTAGGCATTGTTTCGAATAACTTGCCGTCTTGGATCTTCTTTCGAGAGAGAGAGAGAGTCCGTAAGCTGATCGAAAAAGCGCTTCCGGAAGATATCCTGCCACACATTCTCCGCAAAGCCTCCGCCCACTTTGCTAAGAACCTCATGCTGAATCCTCTTTGCTGCTTTAAGAATTGGGTCTGGATTCCAGCTTTGCTCCATCTCTTTCTCAACATCTTTCATGATGGTATGAAAAGATTCTCCCTTCTCGTTGAAAAGGCAAGAAAAGTCCATCAAACAGCTTCTTACGTCATCTACATGCGGTGGTAGCACAGAGCCCCCAAGCGGAGTTTTCGATTCATCATAGAAGATATTGGTTTGACCCAGATCGTATCGGCTCCAAGTCATACTGAAAAGGTTGTCCGTACAGGATTTGGAGGGAGGGGAATGAGGGGAATGAGGGAAATAAAGTAGTTGATAATCTTGGGACTATGTAAGTAGTCGCCCACCAGAGTGCCCAGAACCAACATCTGGTCATGAGTGGAGAGGTTACATAGCTCCTTGCTGCCTACGGGGTCAAACTTCAGGCCTCTGACACAGGTGATAGATAATGCATGGAGAGGATTCCGGCTTGCTTCCGTTGCAGAATTAATCTGGAGCATTCAGGGATTTCTCCCATTTTATTTGCTCAGTTTAACTACGCTGTTGGTTGACCCTTGTAAAAGTTCAACCAACTGCATAACATCCTGTCTGAGGTCGTCACGCGCATGGTCGATTTCGAGTGATATGTGGAGACAGATGCAGTCTGTTCCAAATATGGAAGCCCTGTTGGCTATGCTTGAACCACAGGGTATTACACAGCCCATGCAGAGGCGTCATAGCCCACCAGCGGCACAACGTCTTAGCTGCAGTTTTCACGACTGTAGAAATCATGGTGGGAAACAATTGGTAGCAAATTTGACATTGGGCTGTGCGGAAGCTTCGGCAAACTCGGCATGAGCCCGTTTCGTATCGGTTATAAGTCATGAACTGTCATCGATAACGAGATGGACCTCAGAAAGATTCCAGTTGTAATTTTTGTCTATAGAGAGTTAGAGAGGAGGGCCTTAATGCCTTCATGAATGGTATATGAAAGAGCAGTATTTCCAGCATTATCAACTTCATCAGCAATCGCTCCTCGTCCGAGAAGAAGTTTCACGCGATGCTCAACTTGAAAGTCATTGTGTGAAGCAGCATACGATAGTGGGGTCCTACCAGAGTTATCTGCCGCGTTAATATCTGCCCCGGGTTGAGCAGAATCCGGATGAAAGTGGCGCTGCAATAGCCATATTCTGCTACATATGATAACGGCGTCCTGCCCCTCACATCAGTGGCATTAACTGCCGCACCGCCAATCAGAAGCGTTTCTGCTAAGCCTAAAGGCAAGTATCCGCCGGGGCTATATGATATCTCGATAACTGGGTGACCTTGTGGGCCAACCTGTTGGTCATAATACCGAGGTAACGGCGCATGACAAAGCTGTACGGTGATTGCGTGTGTCAAGCACATCGATATAGGCGCCGTTATCTATTCAAAGGCGTGCCTGCATGCGTGTCTTTAACTTCACAGCCAGCAACAGGGCGCTCTGTCCTTGATTATCGATCGAATCAATGCCAGCACCCATATCTATAAGCTGCTTCATGATCGAAAGGTGGGTGTCCAAGGAAATCTTCCCAAGTACTCGGTTCTGTCAATTCTGTCGCCATGACATAACAGGATCTGCACGATTAATTTCGTGGCCTTCCCTTGTTCCAATGGCCACGCCAGCGCTGTGCAACCTCTGTCGTCAATCGCGGTGACATCGACGCCATGTCCAATCAATAGATACACCTTGGCTTCGGACTCCTTCAGGCTACACACGGCCTTGAAAGTGCTGTCTGTCTCAGGTCATCTGTCGCAGCAACATTGGCCCCACCCGAGATCAGTAATCGCATGCAAGCTTCACTGCCTTCGGCTGCAGCATGTATAAGTGGTATCTTGCTATGAATTCAAGTATACTCAATATTAGAGCCTCTTCCGATTAGGAAAGCTACAGCAGCCGTGTTCCCATTTACTGCAGCAATACAAAGCGGCGTCCGCCCGAGCCCATCTCTGGCTTCAATGTCGGCTCCGTTCTCAAGAAGAAATGCAAAAGTAGCAGAGAGATCATGGCTGTGCTCCATGGCAACTGAAAACGGTGTCTCTCCACGGGGAGTTCGGAAGTTTATAGATGTGTGGGCTTTGGAGGAAGCAACAGCAAACGTCGCCATAATGAGGTCGCTATCATGTAAAATATAGAAAAGAAGACCCCATTCTTGTTTGAATCTGAAGCCGCGCCCAATGCCGTGCTTCTTCTTCCTTTCCATGAGGTACTCATTGCACAAGGAGTGTAAACGTGACGTCGCCGGCTCATCACGTGTTTCCCTTTTGAGTAGCCTCCAGACAGTTGGTCGACTACCTGTAGCCATTGCTGCAAGGATAGGGGCGCCATAACGCTCACCTTCGATGTCAAAGCAGGACCGACTTCCTTGTTGGCTCGTGATAAGGCTCTCAAGGTTATACTCAGCTAGGAGATATAAGAGGCTTGCACCAGTGGTATGTTGAAGAACCTCATGGTCCTGGAAGATATTATTGTACTCGATCCATTTTGCAAGTGGGAAGGTTTCAAGGAACCTGACCTGACTGATGTTTCCCTCTTCTGCTGCATTCGCATGATAAAGAACATTCTGTACAGCATACCTTAGGAAAGGAAACTTAGAGTCTGCCACAGCACAAGCTCTCATGAGATGATGCTTGGAGTTACTTTCTGGTAAGCCGTATTCTTCTTTGTAACATTGCGTATACTCAAAGCAACATTTTTTCAACTTATCGTGACTCTCTGCACTTAGATCGCCACTCTCCTCCAAAAGGATAACCTTGAGGCCATTGTCCTTAAGAAGGAAATCTCTTACTGACTCATGTATAAACTGAACTGTTCGACCCTGTTTCACCCTTGTGACTTCTGCAAGGCCTTTGGAGGAGCTTAGAATGAAGTCGACATTATTCCCGGTGATTGTGCTCGCAAACTCCGAGCCACCTTGATACAATTCCGATGTCCCAGGCATCCCTAGTCATGGGTAGTTTGTCCCTTGTTCATTGGCGACGTCGGAAATGTTGGCGAAAAATGAAGAACTAGAAGAGCCGTTTGACGTATGGGAAAGAAAACTCTGATGGTCACACCGACTTACCGCGACACCCAGCTAAGCACTCAGCCTCATTTTCAACCCCCCAGCACTGTTTCAGAATTTATAGAATATTATTGGCTGACGAAGATGGCTTGTTGCGCTGGGAAAACCGTTTGCAAAACCATCTTGCGGACGATTTAATGCGCGGATCACATGGATGACTGTTTACGACACTGCTGTCTTCCAACAACAGAATAAACAAGTCAATTCTTCCATGGACTTGTTCTCACCTCTCCTCAAGGTATTACATTGACCCTACCTACCTACACACTTATCACAGCCATCAACCATGGGCGGGCAGTGCAATGTACTGGGAGCTGCTCACCCTTGCATGATCCTGGTTGCCAAGCCTTGCCTCAAGCCCGTAGAGCACATTCCAGGTCCGTCATTGGGTCAACATCTGCAGCCACGAAACAATATATGCAGCCACAAAGAATTTATCACCAACACAAGAAAGCCCAAGAATTCTCAATGCTATCCTAATGCCTCTCAAATCTTTGTGACTTTCATCTGTTCTGGCAAAGAGAAGACTTCTGACCGACAAACAGATTTGTATCATCTACTTTGCTGTAAAGGGAGTCAAGTCAATAGGCATAGTTCACATCGGTCCCTGCAACGCAACATTTCATGCATGCCTGAATCCGGCTCAGATAGCAAGCCGATCGCGATGCCGCCGCCTAAAAGCTGGATGGCTGGGGGCTCCACACCGCTGAGTGAAGAAGCGGGGGGTAAGCGATAGCGCACTCAGCCGTTGCTGAGAGCCTCCAGCCACTAATGAAACAAGACGCCAGACAAACATCACGCTCAGCCCACAAAACGAAAACCCTGAAAGAGTCTCTACTTTATCTAAGTAACTAGAAATAAACATTCTGCCTTCAGTCAATAGCGTAAAGTTCCTCTGGTTCTACCACGACATCTCTTGATCCTGACCCAAATACCGAGCTCTTTGAGAACGAATCTGGTGATCAATTTGGCAAAGCTGGCGGGGTTAGATCAGAACATGTATGTCACGGGCCGTATCGATAAGCATAATGTCGTGATCGTATTACTAGGCAAGGGAAAGGTAAACTCGGCAACCGCCGCTTCAAACGTACGCACAAGCTACCCAAATATTTGTCTCACAATACTAGTCGGAGTTTGCGGTACCGTTCCTTCAATTATGGGGAAAGATATTGGTCTAGGCGACGTGGTTATCAGCGACTCCGTGGTTCAATATGACTTTGGCCACCAGACAGATCAGCAGTTTGTCCGCAAGAAGACCTCTCATGGTGATCAGGCACCCAAAGAAATTACAAATCTCATGGAAAGCCTCCAAACAGTCTTGGGAAAGAGATGGCTCATGAAAGGTTCTGCGACGCTTATAGAGGAACTTAAAGAGACTGCTGCTCGGATGGGCCAGCAGGGTAGATATGAAAGGCCAGAAAAAAGAATTATTAGCTCTTCTGGATCAATGTCGCAATCATTGACTCTGAGAGAACAAGAAGTCGATCAAACCATCGACATACAAGCACCTACTATCCACTTTGGACCCATGGCTTCAGGCGATACGGTCATGATCTCTGCTGAACACCGTGATCGGATCGCCGCTGCTGAGAATATAATTGCATTCGAGATGGAAGGTGCCGGAATCTGGCAAGAACTGCCATGCATCATTGTCAAAGGGGTATCTGACTTTGCTGATCGTCAGAAGACCAAGGAATGGCAGGACTATGCTGCTGCGATGGCCGCTGCAACATCGAAAGCTATCTTGAAGCGGTATATCCACACCGAGAGAAAGGTTACCCCTTCTCCAGGGCATTCCCTCTTAGCGAAACAGAATGGATCAAACCATGGTGGGACGATAGAAACGGTACATGAAGTAAAGCAGGGCAATCGGATGCGGGTTTCATCTACACAGCCACCTCGAGCTTACGAGCAGGAAGGGTCGTCATTCATGGCAAATATTCAATCTGGCGCGGGTGTTCAACAAGGAAACGTTATGGAGTTTTTCTAAATCAAGCATGATTCTGGCGCGCTGAGTTAAATTACCCTGAAAAAGGAGCAACAAGCTACTTCATTAGACATGCAACATTGATGGGCATCGTCTAGTAATAAAACGAGGTATCTATATACGGCTACCATTTAATCCATCTCTACTAGTATATATTGAAGAGATGCGGAGAATTCTGAGCGATTCCCTTTGCTCAAGGCCGTCCATGAATCAGATTCTCGCTGCTGACGGTCAGCGAAATGCCGCCCCCGTGTCTCATCAGGCCATAAATAAAGCAATGAGGGGCAGGTAGAGTCTTACAATCCAAAATGAAGTACTAGTCGTCATTGCCAGACTCAATTTGTGCTTTTATCTTTTATTAGGACATACTTGAGACAATTCAGAACCGTGATCCGTCTAATACCATATAAATGTGGAAAAGAGATGCAGCACATACTTAATAAGCTTATATTTCTAAATTCTGAATCAGTTTAAATATTGTTCGATGATGTCTGGCATTTCAATGACGTGTTATAAGATTGTCTATAATGCTTCCCCTTTTTAGGGTAGCCGGCTTTAACGGACTTAACGACTTCGCGGCGTTTGTCTCAACTACCTCCGTTGTGAATTCGATGGTGATAAGAGATTTCAGTAGGAATTCTGTTCATCCACATTGCTATATATTGGTCGTACAGAATATTCGTCAAAGGTTCTGGTGCACGTTAGCCTTGTTATCGGACCTAACGCAAGCTTCAATTTGGGGTTACGTTCTTACGCCTTTTAGATCTTATTATCGCATAGCCTTTTGAACCATACGACAGAAACACAGCTCTCAATCATTACCCCTCTCTTGGTAGATGATCGAAAGCGAAAAGAATATGACTATGGACAAATCGACAACCATGGTCCCCGACGAGGAGAAGCAGGCTTCCGAGCCTAGAGAGCCATCCATTGGGACATCTTCGACTGTCAACGCCATAGAAACGCCAGAGATACGCGAGAAAGATGCGAACAAAGATCAGGAAAAAGCTGTGGTCGAGTCAGAAAAGCCTGTCGAATACCCAAAAGGCTTGGAAATGTTCTTCATCATGCTTGCGCTCGTGCTAAGTATCACTCTCTGCTCTCTCGACCAGGTAAGCTCGTTCCAGACAATCCGTCTCATCATCTTCAACGCTGATGTTAGTCAAGACCATCGTCGCAACCGCCATCCCCAAAATTACCGACCAGTTCGGCCGACTGCAAGATATCTCGTGGTACGGCTCAGCATACTTCCTTACCCTCGGAGCCTTCCAGTCACTCTGGGGCAAGATTTACAAGTTCTTTCCTCTGAAAACAAGCTTCTTGGTTTCTATCCTTATCTTCGAGCTTGGGAGTCTGATCAGCGCTGTCGCCCAAAACTCAACGACTGTGATCGTCGGACGTTCTATCGCTGGCTTAGGCGCCTCGGGCGTCGCACCTGGCGTGTATACAATTCCTGCTTTTATTGCTGAGCCTGAAAAGAGAGCTACATACACGGGTTTCATCGGGTTGTCGTATGGTATCGCTGCTGTTGCTGGGCCACTTATCGGTGGAGGGCTCACAGACGGCGCGAGTTGGAGATGGTAAGTAGAGCTTCTCAAGGTTGCTGCTGCCGAGTATTACCTGCTTCTTTCGCCATGCTGATAATACCGCTTTAGGTGCTTCTACATCAATCTTCCAATTGGCGGCCTGGCTATTCTCGTCATTCTTCTCACTTTCAAGACCCCAGCAGGGGTCAAGGTCGTCGACGCTACTCTCAAGGAAAAGTTCTTACAGATGGACTTCATAGGCACAGCACTCGTTATGGGTGCGTCCTTGTCTTTACTTCTGGCCCTTCAATACGGCGGTGTGACCCATGCCTGGAACTCCAGTGTTGTCATTGGTTTGCTCGTCGGCTTCGTTCTCATGATTATCGCACTGATAGGAATAGAATTCTGGCTGGGAGAGCGTGCAATGTTGACCCCACGACTCATTCGTCAAAGGACCGTTTGGGTCAACGCTGTATGGAGCTTTTTCTTTGCTGGATCATACTTCATCACGCTTTACTATCTTCCTATCTACTTCCAGAGCATCGATAACCAGAGCCCTATCGGCTCGGGCGTACGAAACATTCCTCTAATCGCCTTGTTCAGCGTTGCGACATTTGCATCTGGCAAAGCTATCACAAAGACTGGCACTGCGGCTCCATATATGGTGGCCAGTTCGGTAATCGTCACCATTGCGTCCGGCCTATTCTATACTCTCGACATCGGGACCTCAACAGGAAAATGGGTTGGGTATCAGATCTTGGCGGGCTTCGGTTATGGCATTGGTCTCCAGGTTCCTGTTGTCATCTCGCAGGCGTTTGCTGAGCCCACTGACATGGCTCCTGTGACTTCGATCATCATATGTGAGTACTTCCGTTCTCTCCATACAGATACAGATCTTCCTCCTCCTTTCCTTCGCTTTATCGTCCAACCAGCTGATATCTATAGTTTCTCGGACAATCGGTGCTACATTCTTGATCACTGCTGCGCAATCTGGCTTCATCAACCAGATCATTCACAGGCTGTCCAGCACTGCGCCGACAGTCAACCCTGCCTTGGTTACGGAAACTGGTGCCACTACTCTGCGACAGAATTTCTCCGGAGCCGAGTTGAACGGTGTACTACATGCTTATGCGTGGGGCATCAAAGTTGCTTTCGCGATTACAATCGCGGCTTGTGGGATCACTGTCATTACGAGCTTATTCACCAAGTGGACCAATATCCACGCAAAGAAAGCTAGTTCATAGAGGACTCCCCATATGACAGACATAGACTGGGATCTTGTTTTTTGAGGCCTCCTCACCACTGGTCGTCTTTCAGGTAACTTCGCTGTTGCCGTCGAGGAACAAGAAACATCCACGACTCACTCCCCATTATAGATGGGAAGCCCAAGGGCTTATCCTCATAGCCTTTACGTCTCATACTTGAGAAAAGGATGAAGAGTTGAAGGAGTTATGTAGCTGACAGAATGGAAAAGATGCCAGGCTAAGAAGACATGTTGTTGCCTGTCGCTTATGGTCTGATGTTTCTTGAAAGGCAGCATAGACGATCGCAAGGCGCTAAGAGAAATAGAACCATCGCCTTCAAGACGTATTTATCGAGAAAAGGCCAGTCAATTGCTTCCTAAAGTATGTACGTTATGTATCTAATGTTGGAGTATGGCGACAAGAGAAAACGCTATGAAGAGATCCTAGTTCTATCTGACAGTAAGGTCTGATATTATGTCCCCTGGACTCTGAAGCCACTTCAACAGCTTCCTCATCAGCACTTGCTTATCCATTGGCTTGGGAATATAATCATCCATCCCCTTCTCCAAGCAACGCTCCATGTCGCCTTTCAGCGCATAAGCAGTCATGGCAATTATAGGCAGACGTATGCTACTACGACGTATCCGAAGTGTCGCCTCGTAGCCATTCATAACCGGCATACTGATATCCATGAGTATCAAGTCAAAGGTCTTTGCAGCCGCGGATAGTAACGACACAGCCTGAGCACCGTCGGAAACAACCGTTATGTCTTTGAATCCAAAGCCATGCAGCATTCCGACTAGGACCTTTTGGTTGATGATGTTGTCCTCAGCCGCAAGGATCCTCTTTGTTGGTGAGATCTTTAATAACTGTTCTAGCTGCGTCGCAAGATCATCGTCTCCTTGAACCTCCTGTTGTGGTAATTCACTACTATCTCCTGGTGGGGCGTTGATGGATTCGATCTGACGAAGGCTACTGAGCCTCTTGACTTTAAATGAGAACCAAAAGATGCTGCCCTGCCGTTCCGGGTTGGGCTTATATCCAATGCTCCCCCCAAGTAGCTCAACAAGTGATTTCGCAATTGATAGCCCAAGGCCTGTTCCTGGGCGCCGTTTCTGGTGTGGGGTATCGAGCTGCGTAAAGGGCTTGAACAGTTCCTTCGCATCGACTTCTGTCACGCCATGCCCGGTGTCCCAGACCTCTGTTTGTATTGTGTGACTGGTCTCGTCTTCATCAAGCAACGATGCGTGCACCGAGATGTATCCCTTCTCGGTGAACTTCACAGCATTGCTCAGGATATTCTCCAAGATCTGGCGGTATCTCAAAGCGTCCCCTTCCGCCCATTCCGGCAAGTTTGGTGATAGGTTCAACTTTAGAGAGACTCCCGGCTGCACAGTGGTTTGGACTCTACGTACAGCAGATGTGATCACATTTGCAATTTGCAGCTTCTCATTCTTGATGGGGAAGGTGCCTGCTGCAATTTTCGAGTAGTCGAGGATATCGTTGATAATGCGTAACAGAACCTGACCACTTTCTTGAATCATATTAGCCGTCTCCCGCTGCTCTTCAGTGAGAGGACTATCCAGGAGCAGAGAACAAGCAGATAGGACACCATGCATAGGAGTACGGATCTCGTGGCTCATGTTTGCCAAGAAATCATTCTTCAACTTGGTGCTCTCCTCGTAAGCAGCAGTCAGCCGCAGTTCTGCCTCTTTTCGCTCGGTGAGGTTCCGGGTAACCTTGCCGAAGCCAACATGTATGTCGTTCTTATAGATTGCCGTTATAACGACATTGGCCCAGAATCGACTGCCATCTTTACGATAGCGCCAGCCCTCATCTTCGACCCTGCCCTCACGCAAGCAGATCTCGAGTTCTCGTTCGGGCTTCCGAGACTGGATATCTTCTGCGCCATAGAAGGTTGTGAAGTGCTTGCCAATGATTTCCTCCTTCTTGTAACCCTTGTTCAACTCTGCTCCAGTATTCCAGGTCATGACATTTCCGCGAGTATCGAGCAGAAAGATGGCATAGTCTTTAACAGCCTGGACGAGGATGCGGAAAGCGTCATCAATAGGCAGCCAGCTCTGTGTTATTTCGCCGTTGACCGTTAAAGTGTGAAGCTCAGCTTGTTCCCATTCTATGACCAAGCACAACAGCTCATCGCCTTTGTGCACGGGCATAATACGCGCAGTCCAAGAAATGCCATTCGCGATATAAGCCGCATGGCATAGACGGAGAGCGCGAGCTTCAAGTGCAGTCTCAATCGCGTAGACAAAGGGAATACGATCGAACCTTTCGGTAGGCGATCCGTGATAGAGGGCAGTGAAGAGGTCTTGGCCGACAAGTGCCTCGCGCTTACGTGCCCATGCCTCGAGTAAGCCCGCTGAGGCTCTTTGGATGCGATAGGATGGTGATACGACGAGAGTGGGGACGGGCAAGTAATCCAGGAGGTCGTTCATGGTGGGGACGGTGGCATCAAGCTCCTTGTGCTTGGCCGGATCCATGGGTCTCATTCGTACCTGGTCTAATGCACGGACTGGTCGCTAATACGACGTCTCTCTGCTTCAAAGACTTGATAACCAGTATCAAGTTGAGGCAAAAAGCCCCATGCCGGTGGAGGGAGAATTTTCGGCTCATTGGCGCTAGCCTATCAGATCATGTTACCATGTCTGTTATGATGTCAGCGTTCTGTAATGTTTCTTGCCCGTTTTGTATGTTAATCGCGCTGGGTGTCCCACTCCTGAATTAGGCATAGGGCGCAATGAATTTAGCAGAAAAAAAGTCTATAACCATCTAATTATACTTGTCTATCTTCTATCCCATCTATAGTCTACATGGATATAAATCAGCATACAATACATCAAAGCTTTGCCCTGGCGTGCATAACTGGGCAACCGTTTGTCTTGACTCCTTGCCCAAACCCTGTATTAGTTGAGACTGAATCGCTCTTTTTCGGCGCACTTCTATAGCCTCCCTTCTCATTATCACTGTTCGTAATCTCCCCCTCTGCGTCTCTAGCTATTCCTAGCTCCAGCAGCTTGGCGAACGCCGCTTTGAAGTCGTTGAAGAACACCTCCTTGTCTTCAGCATAAAGACGCACATACTTGGAGAACTCGGGGTCTGTAGTCAGAGCCATATCGGTTGGGAGCATCATCAACTCCTCTTCTGTGTCAGGGTCAACAGAGGAGAACTGAGTAACGCCAGATTCGGGGACTGTCTTCTCGGTCCACTTTTCGGACAGCAGTAGGCGGAAATATTGATTCGAGAATCGTGTCGGATTATTGACCCATTTACCCTCAAAGCCCGAGTTTTCTGTATGGCAACGTCCGAGACTGTGTGCGCCACTGAGGGCCACGATCTCACGGTCGTTAAAGCCCATGCGGTAGAAGATGTCTCGAATATGGTCTGCTCCTTGAGCTGCATCAGGAAGACGGCCGCGAGGTGGAAGCTTGCTATCGTCCACGAAGTCGGTTCGCCCCGGTAGCCAGTGGATATCTGGGCCTCCCATGGCTCGAATGGCAGTCACACCAGCAAGTGTCCATAGGTCTGAGTATGTGATCCATGGGTGAAGACGCTTGACGGGCTCCAAGAAGAGGCGAGCATTCTGAAGGCCGGCGTTGGCAGGATCACCGCCCTCGGCTTCGTAGCGCATGCCAGCGCCATTTGAGCCTCCGGTGTCTGTTGCTACGTCATATGTGCCAGAAGAGTGCCTGCAGGCTGCGTTAGTCACCAGCTGACGTTTGTCGAGTCCACACAGACTTACCAGGCTAGGCGCACAAGAACAGGGCCGGCACTTCCATCGTCGTAGTCAGGCTGGCGGAGAAGATCAATTATAGACTTTCTGACAGCGTCGAAGTCACCAGGTCTCGAGGTCTGGCTTTCTGATAGCGGCTTATCGACGCTCGTCATCTCGAAAAGACTTGGTGGAGAATCTAAAGAAAGAAATTTACGTGATGGGGTATAAGTTAAAAGAGAAAGGTAAACTGGGTCAGATTGATTCCTAGGTTAGATATACAGGATCAGAATAGGAAGGAAGGAATGACTGTAAATAAATGAAAATTAAGATGTCAAAGGATATAAGCAAATATCAGGAGACATTCTCGGTGCCATGTGATTCTAAATTAGACTAAGGCCCACAAGCAAAAGTCGTGATTGTGGGTCGATAAAGAATGCCGAGGTAGATTGATAAGGATCAAGCCGAGGAAGGAATATTTCAATTAATCAAGAAGAGATAAGAAAAAAATAGAATAGTTCACTCTATGTCTGTCGTTCGCGTCTTGGTTCATCTTCGCAACATTTGCATCCCCATGTTGCTCCAATATCTCCAACCTACCCCAAAAAAAACTCCCCTTGGCCCGGTTGGTCAACTCTGTCTCCAAATCGGGTAGCTCTCTAGACTCCAACTCTTATCCAAGAGTGATTCTCTCTATCGCCATACCTAAAGTCCCAGATTTTCGGGCAACCAGCACTATTAGTCAGCTAAGCTTTGGTTGGTGAATATAAGCTCTCAGCTACAGGTCCGACTGCAAATAACACATCTGTTTTAATGTGCGATAAGTTATTACTAGCGAAATCCGTACAATCAACAGACTGTGATGGTCAGCAAGGCGGATTCGTACTGCTGTACTTTCCACGTTCGTGGCCATCGCCATATTCCTAATCGACTGTCAATAGAGTTATTATTATTATAAGTACATTTCATATTTCTCTACTCCGTTACTTGGAACGCATTTCAAAGGCGAGAATCCAGTCGCCGCTCTAATCACTATCCATTTCCACCAATCGGACGCTGTATTATGAAACGTCACCAATCTTCCGAATGTAATATCTTAGCAGGGATGTTGCGCGTCAGTCTAATTAGTTTAAAGGTTGAAACGCCCTTGTCATGTTCGGAAACTTGTGTGCTTTGTTTTCCCGTCTTCTTTCATTCCTTTCGTCGTATTATACTTATGAAATGAGGTCGTTTCTTCAACTTTTGAGTCTGGCAGCTGGACTGTCCCAGGCAACAGCTACCCCTATACTGTCTAGAGCTGCTGCTGCTGCCAAGAACCTGGTTGTCTTGTAAGCTATCTCTTTGTCGAATTATTGAAGCTATCGTTCTTATAAAATTCCCAGTGGTGATTCATACTCTACTGTCGGCTTCTGGCCTGGAGGCGACTTGCCCACCGCTGGCAACCCTCTCGGAAATCCCGCCCTACCAGGACAAACAACGGCAAATGGATTGAACTGGGTGGGCCAGTTGACTAGCGTGCTGAACACTACTACGGTCCTGACTTATGACTTTGCCGTTACTGGCGCGACGGTTGATAAGGAAATCGTCTCGACATATGCCCAGTACTGCGTTGATGATCAGGTTGCTCAGTATAAAGAATATGTCGCAGACAAAATCAGTTCTGCAGACACTCTTGTTGCTGTTTGGATTGGTATCAATGATCTCGGCGAACCGTTCTGGAAGAAGTCGGCAGCGCCAGTTGAGAAGACCATGGACCGGTACTTTGAGCTTTTGAAGACTCTTTCGGAGACTGGATTGAAGAAGTTTGCCCTTCTCACTGTTCCACGTACGCCTCTTCTCCCTATCCAATAACCCAAGCTAATGTCGTACCAGCTTTCGCGGACCAAATCCCGGCTATGATCGGACAGTCTGAACCAGACCTCAAGACGCTTCGTGCAGACATCATTGCCTATAACGAAGCTCTAGCCGAGCGCGCTGCTACCTTTTCAAAGTCTAGCTCAGGTGTCGAGGTGGCCATATTTGATACGAGACCTACTTTTGACACCGCGGTGAAGAACTTTAAAGAGTATGGTGCCAAGGATGTGACATGCTATGGTGGAAATGACTGTCTCTGGGCCGATACCTATCATGCCGGTGTCGCTATTCACAAAGCTCTTGCCAAGAATTTCGCAGAGGGTATTAGTAAGGTTTTCACGTTCTGAGCGTTGGATATTGTAGAATAGCCGTGCTGGTAGAATCGATCAATCAACCTTTCAGCACCCTTGTTGGACAACCCCAGTCTGTTGGTTCTGACAACAAACACATTAGGACATTTAGCCGAGCCAACATGTGAAATGCCCCTCACGTTCCAATCACGACATAGAATTTTATCCCTCACTTATTATTATTACTATCGACAAAATGGCTGATCCTACCGCGACTGCCCATCCCGTGGCGCTAGAGGTTGATGAGGCTGACAATGACACTGCCAGTGATACCGACTCTTTTGCATCAAGCGAAGGGACCTCCACTTCATCAATTACCTCAAGCATTCTGAAATATCGTCAAGAGAATGGTCGCACATATCACGCCTACAAAGACGGGCAGTATGTGATCCCAAACGACGAGCAGGAGCAGGATAGATTGGATTTGCAACATCATCTGTTTCTTATCACCTTCAACGATAAGCTTTATTTATCGCCCGCCGGTCGCGAAGGTCATCAGTTGCACAATGTCCTAGACGTTGGGACAGGTACTGGTCTTTGGGCCATGGACTTCGCTGATGAGCATCCCAGCGCTTCAGTCATCGGAATTGACCTCAGCCCCATCCAAAGTCCTTTCGTTCCTCCCAACTTGAGCTTCCAGATCGACGACATTGAAGAGCCATGGACGTTCCATGTCAAGTTCGATTTCATCTACAGTCGCATGATGACTGCGTCCATTGCTGACTGGCCCGGCTTCTTTGCAAAGGCTTATGAAAATCTCAATCCTGGCGGCTGGATCGAACTGGCAGACATTCACCCCATTACCAGCGATGATGGAACACTCACAAAGGACTCAGCAACTCATGAATGGGTCACCAAGCTGTTGGACGGCACAAAGACGATTGGAAGGCCGTTCGACGGGGCAAATAAGTACAAGGAACAGCTTGAAGCCCAGGGCTTTCAGAATGTTCAAGAAGTCGTGTTCAAATGGCCTCAGAATACTTGGCCGAGAGACAAGAGGCACAAGGAGCTTGGTAAGTATCACCCTTTCCTTCAGTTTCCTAGGGCTGCGAATGTACTAACCGCGGGTAGGTGCTTGGAATCTCCAAAACATCAGCTCTGGCCTTGAAGGTCTCAGCTCTGCTGTCTACACACGTGTCCTCGGCTGGTCTAAAGAAGAGCTCGATGTATTGCTCGCCAAGGTTCGCCGCGAACTGAAAGACAGAACCATTCATTCTTACTGGCCTATGTAAGTCAAGGAACCATATCGGCAATGCACTAAGCTGACCTCGTGTAGATATGTTGTATATGGACAGAAGCCGGAGAAATGAAGTGGCGCATTCTCATAAGAACCTGCATTTTTTCGATGTTGACCTGGGGAAAGGTTAAATAAGTAACGATATCATTGAACTTTATCTGATTGAAACGTAGCTTAAGCTTCTTATATCATCTATAACTACAATCTTCTACTATCTTCTTTGGTCACACCTAGATATCCTCCTCGTCTTTTTTTCGCCATGCACTACTGCTTTGGGACAAACTTCTCCAGTGTCCTCGTGATTAGGTTGTAGGTGGACTTCTTGTCCAAACTCAAGTACAAATCCGAGCCCTCATTGAAGCTGCCCCATGCAGTCCATCCATACCAGACGTCACTGTTGCGATCAAGGAATGCCAGCATGTATTGAATGGTCTCGGCGCACTGGGGAAAAGGCCCGCCACCAAACTCTGTGACAATTCCTTGAAAGCCATTGCGACGCAAGATGCGAGTCACTGCTTCAAACCTCTTGACGAAGCCACTCCAGGGCTCGCAGAGACCATATGCGCCGCCGATATCGTCAAAGTACTGGTGGAAGTCGTACAGGGTGTTGTTGGCTGGGTCCTGAATGAGGCCGGGACCAATACCTGGCTGAGAGAAAGCCTCCCAATCAGCGAGGCGAGCAAACTGCGTTCCCGAGACAAGTATTTTCTGTTTGCCGGTTACATTTCGGATCGCAAGAATTGCGGCCTGGTTAGTCGCACCCCATTTGGTGATGTCAAGATCATGAGCTAGAAAGACTTTCAGTTTGAGTGCGGACAAGGTGGTATCAGCTGAGGAGTGCCCGGAGTTGACCTACGTTCATTCATGAGCTGGAAAATTACTTTGGGATTCGACTTGTATCTCTCGGCAAGCCTTGTCCAAAGATCGGCAAAGTGGTCATTGGTGACGGTGATGTTGGGATTGAGGAATGACACTTCAGGTTGGTCAATCACAGCGCAGTACCAACGTGCATAGTTGTGCTATAAAATTCAGTTTGCGCAAAATTGAAAGAGGAGACCATGTCCACCTACAATATCCAGGATTGCCTGTCCACCATCATCTGTAATGGCTTTGACCAGCTTGTCAACTGCTTCCATGTTGGTCTCATTCAAGCTACCACCAAGCGAGGTCTGGACATGCTGCCAAGCCATAGCAATTCGAAAAAGATTGAAGCCTTTATCGTGCCATGACTTGTAATCCTCAACGGTGTTGATGTATGGGTAGCTGTGATAACTTGGTTTGCAGGACAGATCGAGGAAGGTGTTGTAAGCTGATCCGAGGATGTTGACATCGTTGGCAAGACCAAACAAGTTGACGCTACTTATGTCAGTTACTTTCCCTTGGCACAAGAAAATCGTAATATACCTACCCTGTCCATTTTACCTGGTTGGCAATGGCAGTATGGGCCGCAAAGAGAAACGTAAAAGTCTTGAGCTGCATGATGACAATGAATGAGAAGGCTTGGTGATTTGATAGACTCGAACGAGACTGCGAGAAGAGCGCTGTTTTATAACATTTTTTTCTACAAATGCGTTCATAATTTAATAATCTCTTCAATCAGTGGTAGTGCCCTGGATGAGCTGGACTAATACTTCACCTCGCGCTCCAGTTCCTGAAAGAGTAACGAGAAATGGCGATCCGTCAGCTTCGGCGGAGTCACGCTAGACAGCACCTCGCGATCCGGCTCCACCACGGAAGCTGAGAATCCCGCTCTCTTATAATGATCCGGAATCGCCGGCACAAATGATTAGTGAGTGGCTCTTATCATATTCCGTTGGGAGAAAGGTCAATTACTTCAAGGAACAGCTTTCAGTCTTGCCTACTCCTGCCTTTAGAGGCAATCAATGCACTGGTGGCGAGGTCGGTGAAGATGAGGGCGGAGGCAAAGCAAAGCAGCTCTCAGTATTTCTCTAGAATCTGCGCCCCAATGAAAAGTCCTTTCGTAGTAGATATCCTTTCCATAACTCCTGCAACCCATTTTTGCATGACCGGAGAACCGCTCAGGTGATTATAGGCGACCTTCAGTGGGAATAGCAGATTGAACGCTCCCGATGCTCCGCCATCGTTCCGCAACATATAATCAACGCATTGGCATATCGCCTGTGCGTTGCGGTACCGATTTTGATGGTTCCAGAACACGAGTTGCGATGCCTCTGGAATAAAGTTTTCGTCGGGAGACATACCCGCATCAAAGACGCAACAGTTGTTGGGTAATGATATCAACTGCCCCAACATAGAATGCAATATCAAGTGGGTTGTGTTGAAGTAGACAAAGTCGATGGCTCTTTCAAGGTCAGAAAAGCATAGGAATTGCTCCAGTGTGTCATGATATAGTTCTGATGGCTCGCGCACCATCTGCTGTCTCCAGCAACTATGAGGATGCATCAAGTTCCATGAGATTCGTAAAGAGTTGAGCCGCTCAAAAGCAGCCTGCAGCTTTTGACTCATAAAATTTGTAGACACCGGGCAACTATTTGCATCGAAAAGATTATCGAAGTCTTCCATCATGCCAGGGATGTCGCATAAAATATCTTGTAGAAAATCCCCAATCGTCTTGGACATGGGCTCCAATGCCCATGGTATATGCTTCCACTCATCCTGTTCTAGAAAGGTACGCTTTCGGTTGGCCATAGCGCCGATAGACTGTAAAGGGTTAGCAATTTATCATTTCTGAAATGAGATACTGTACTATGAATGATCTATTGATCTGTAGAATGGGCTTTGCCGCGTCCACCTGAAATCCATAAGGCCCTGCCATTTCCGTCTTTCAGCGTTAGCAAAAGCTAATCAACAGTCATGACAAGCTTGCCGTACCAATGCTGCAACGCCTTTGCAGTGTTGTAGCCAGTTTGACATGGAATCAGAAGAAATCATCTCATATACGCCAAGGAACAGCGCACTCCATATGGTAGCATGAGGGAGAGACCTCGGCGCTTCGGTCCTCGTTCCCAGATCAGCCTTCAGTCTTTGCACAGCTTGCCCATACAGCGCAGAAGCATGGACATTCATTTCAGGTATACAGTGCATACTAGAGAAGAAGGCTTCTGCAACACATAAGCCTGACATGCCTGCCGTTGAGTCTGCCTCGCCTGAGAAAAGATTGAGAATTGATGATCCGTCTTGGAGAGGTGACCTGACCAGAACAAATAGGTTTTTGACGAAAAAGGATATGACCACTTCATTCTTAAAGCCATGCAAGTCGATTGTGACCGGCATTTGCTTGGAGTCTTCCCGTTGGGCCAAGGCATTGGGAGACTGAGGCTCAGGATCTTGAGTCCGGACAGTTTTCGCAGCATCGTGTAAGTGATTCACAAATACAAGGTTATCATCGTATTCGCATGGGTGGAAACCTTTATTGCACCTCTCACAGGTTGGCCGCTGTTCATCTATGGTCATCAGCCGAGAGCAGAATCCCTTGGAGACGACGGCATACCGCATTTGACCCTGCGCTTGCGACACGTCAAGCATCCTTTACTGCGCCGAGGTTGCCTCCTTGGCTGAATGCTTGATGTCCTGAAACCATTTGGCTGCGAAGACATGACCTTGGCTCCGACGTTGGCATGTTGAAGAAGGTCATCTAAAGAACTACCATTTTCGACTTGGGGGCCTTTTGCGGCTGACAAAAGTGGGAACAGGTCAAGGCAGAGTGATGGATTTCCTATTTGGGTGTAGTATTAAAATTGGCAAGCTGCAGATGTTGATTAGTTCATCAGACCCACAAGCTAGTCTTCGGTGCCCCGGCCTCATTCGTCTCCTTTTCGGCACTTGTTCAGCTACGTAGACTACCGCAGCAGGCGCAGATACAAGATTTGGAGTTCTGATAAGTCATTGAAAACTGGGCAAACCCCTTGTTGATAAACAGAAAAGGGGTCAGAAAACACCAAGTCGATGTAGAATTAGGTGCAACTTGATTGGGCTGTTCGGTACCTTTGAATCCGGGTATTAAATATCCAGACGCTAACGCAGGGTGACGCGGGGGGAACAACAGGCCTGTGGCCCTAAACGCCCGCCAATCTTCGCTGCTTTATCTTATCTCTTATAAATAGAATTAATTCCAAGTACCGGTATACGTAGTCAAGCATAACACCTATTATTTCCAAGGTCAGTTCACGTTCACAATCTGGTTCGTACGTGGATTAAGTATCTACTACTCTACACAGTCCCGCATGAGGCTCAATTCGTGAACCTGGATGATGTAAACCACGGATCTGCGTGTACCCTTCAGCTTGCGTAACTCGATGTTATCTCAGCCCTTAAGCCTCCATCCACGAAACGACATCGAGACCGTTCGATCGCCACAACAATTGACGATACTTCCCAGGACAGGACTAGTGACACCAATGATCTAGCCTTATCAGCTTTAGCATTAAGCTCGGACTTCAGCATACCAATCGTTCCGAGAGGGCTACAGATAAGCTATCATGCTTTCGGAATAGTTTCTTTGCCTCGGATTCATTAAACCTTTCCATCGCCCTGGGCCTGGTCAGCAACAACAGTGGAGAACCTGCAAATATTACCCCAGATTCCATCACCGCGGCTCCTTGTTTTCTCATACGATCACGCATTTCGAATCGAAGACTCTGAATCACGCATTTGATCATGTCTACGACAGCTGTTTACAGTGCCCCACCTAACCCTAGGAAACGGGCTTCAGTAGCTTGCAACGGATGCCGGGTCAAGAGAACCAAGGTAACGCTCCCTGCCCTGTACAGCTATAGCCTCAAGATGGACGAGTGAAATTGCATGGATCCAATCTATGTGACCGCAGCTGACCCGAGTTTCACGCAGTGCGATGGCAGTCAGCCAAGATGCAGTGCATGTTACGACCGCCAACAAGACTGCGAGTATACGCAGGCTGAAAGCAACAGAAAGTAAGTTAGCCGAGCATTACTCCATTAACCACACTAACATATATGAATAGACGTCATACCAATGCATATATCAACGCGTTGGAAGCACGTGTCGCCAGCTTGGAGAAGCAACTGGCCCAGCGAAACGGTGATGTTGGGACACCAGATTCTTCAAAGAACAGCAGCAACTGTGACCATGAAGAGGTAGCATTCGTAACCTCGACCCAAGCTTCTCAACCTGCCCTCAACAACGCCACCAGCGAAGAAGAGATAGATGATCTCGCTGATGCTCTCGGCTGCTTCACTCTTGGTGAGATTGGAGAGCTGCGCTATTTCGGCGCATCCAGTAACTTTTCCATCATTCACAATCACTCTATCAAGGTACCATCCTCCATCAAAGCTCGTAATCGAGGCATCGAAGCAGCAGAAAACATGCCAGACTTCATCACGCCTTCTGATGAGCTGCGCGACCATCTGCTGGAGATTTTCTGGCGATGGCAGAACTCTTGGCAGTACATCGTTCCCAGAGAATTATTCGTCCGGGATTTATATGTTGAGAAGAATGGGCGATACTGCACGCCATCACTCATGGCGGCGATTCTAGCCATGTCATCGCGGTACTCTCCGAGGCTGGAGCTCCGAACTGACCCCGATGACGCCAATACGGCTGGTGAAGCATTTGCTGCTCAAACTAAGACCATGCTCTATTACGAATGTGAAGCCCCAACAACATCGACAGTCCAAGCGACGGCTCTACTAGGCCTTTACTACGCGACTATCGATAATGAGGGTCTCGGATTTATGTATATCGGCATGGCGACAAGAATGGCGATGAATTTGGGGCTTCATTGCGACTGTTCGCCATACGCTTCTAAAGGATTAGTGTCTGATGACGATGTCGAAGCGAGGAACGTCACCTTCTGGGGCGTATACGTTTTGGACAAGTAAAACAGCCAAGACCACCAGCATTTCTTGAAGACTAACATAAAGAATAGGTTCTACTGCCTTGGCATGGGCCGGCCAGCGAGTATCCAAGAGTACAACATCACAACGACCAAACCGAAAGGACTCGTCCAACACAGCCCATTGCTGTCCGACTACCAACTCGAGATAACAACACCGTTTCCGACAAGCCACATCACGGAGAACTCGATGTATACCTGTGAGCTTTTGGTCGCTACCTCTCAAGTTATCGATCAGCTGTGAGAAAACCTCATCCAAATCGATGTGAATAGTGTCTGACATGATATAGATATGCTCAGAGATATGCATGGACAGACAAAGAAAGGGAGGATTGTGTAATGAAGGCCCATTTGCAGGCTGTTGGGCTATTTGACCGGCTGCCGAAAAGCTTGAAGATCTCAAGCTCCAGTCTCCAATGTTCGCCGCCATACGTCTATCAATTCCAGTATGTACCACGAATCCAGCCGAGCTTTGGACTAACAGTTGTTCTCCAGTCTGCAATACCACCATGCAATATTACTACTTCATCGGCCATTCTTTCAGCTTCTCAATCCTGGCAAGAGCACTATCGCTTATGATCCAGAGGGAGGAGATATTCATTCAAAGTCCTGTAGGGATTCAGCTGTCAGGATGGCCAGGATCCTACAGATCTTTAGGAAGAATTACACGATGGTACGTGCTGTCTTAATCTTAAGTATGCCAGCAAACTGACAACGCCTAGCGATGTATGCCAGTATCAGCAGTCCATCCAGCCTTCACAGCATCTATTCTCCATCTTCTACACATCAAGTCAACGGGAGATAGCGGCAGAAGCGAGGCCATGAGGTGCCTTTACATATGCGTCAAATCTCTCTACGAGATGAATCTGAACTGGAATTGGGCCAACCGATCTATTCGAGCGATCTTGTCGTTGGCCCGGGAATGGGATATTGACATCTGGGCCCATGGCCTCGCACAGGAGATCAACGAAGAATGCAGGCGGCAGTTTGAACGGTATGAAATGGATGACTTGGTGGTTTTCCACGATCAAGTCTCGGATGGTAGCTTTGAGCCTGTTTACTCGCTGGACGAAATCTTTGAGTCTTGGACGTATGATCAGTGTTTTGGGGAGTCATCTCTTGACTTTTTTGTATAAGTTTAGGACTGAAATTGATACTTTTCATTGGTATGCCTGATATGTATCGCTTAATCTGGCTTGCGGATATTGACTATCCTGCTTCTAACTTGATCGAGGTCTAGCACCACGCACGTAACGTATCTCATTGCGCATTGACCCTGACCTATCGAATGCGGATATCATAAATCCGGCGCGCGGAGATTAAGTTTTGGCATATCTGGGGTAACTGGGGTCGATCGAAGAGGGGAGTTATCCGGGAATCAATCATCCGACCAGGATGATCATCAGGTAATCTGATATCCGGATAGACCCCTCATACAAACCCCACCAAGAACAGAGGTATGCTAAGATAGGAAATATCGTCGTGTGTTTGTCATGAGATGAGTATCAGTCTCACAAATATAAATACAAGAGCAAACCACCCTCAAGTTCTCCATCTCATCATCCTTCTCAATCCAACTCAATCATCAGCAAAACAACCACCAACACAAACTCACAAACTCAGCCATAATCTTTCAAGATGTCCAAGTCCCTCAAGGTCGCCGCCATCCAAGCCGAACCTGTCTGGAACGATCTCCAGGGTGGTGTTAACAAGTCCATCGGTCTCATTCAAGAGGCAGCAAAGAACGGTGCCAACGTCATCGGCTTCCCTGAAGTCTTCATCCCTGGATATCCATGGTAAGTACAGGACTTACGAAACATGGGCAGATCAGCTTATTCATTTCTAGGAGCATCTGGGCCAACTCGCCTACCGAGAACGCACCCTGGATCAATGAGTACTTCAAGAACTCGTTGGAGAGAGAGTCACCTGAGATGGACCAGATCCGAGCTGCTGTTCGAGAGGCTGGCGTCTTTGTAGTTCTTGGATACAGTGAGAGATACAAGGGAACTCTTTACATCGCACAAGTGAGTTGTGCTACCAAGTGAACCTTTCGACGTACTGACGGAATAAGTCTTTCATCGACGAGACCGGCACTATTGTTCTTCACCGTCGCAAGATCAAGCCCACTCACGTTGAGCGTGCTATCTACGGTGACGGACAGGGCGAATCTCTGACCAATGTCGCCGACACGAAGTTCGGAAAGGTTGCTGGTCTTAACTGCTGGGAGCATACTCAGACACTCCTCCGCTACTATGAATACTCCCAGGATGTCGATATCCACGTCTCCAGCTGGCCATCCATCTTCCCCCAGAACGTCCCCGAGTGGCCCTACCATATTACTCCCGAATGCTGCAAGGCCTTCTCTCACGTCGTCTCCATGGAGGGAGCCTGCTTCGTTCTTCTGGCAAGTCAGATCATGACTGAGGAGAACCATGAGAAGGCAAACGTCAAGGGCTATGACTATACCAAGAAGTCTGGCGGTGGCTTCAGTATGATCTTCTCGCCTTTCGGAGAGGAACTTGTCAAGCCTCTTGATCCTCACGAGGAGGGTATTCTTTATGCTGATATCAACCTTGAGGAGAAGTACAAGGCGAAGCAGAACTTGGACATTGTCGGCCATTACTCGCGACCCGACCAGCTGAGCCTTCGCGTCAACAAACATGCTGCTAAGCCTGTCTTCTTTGCTAACGACCTTTGAGCCCATGGACCTGATTCCTCGGCGAACGGTTGTTGCTTATAGGTCACGGCTCGGTGACCCAATCGTAGGCCTATGGTATTTTTGCTTTGGTCAGTTAGTTTGGATAGTGCAATTAAAGAATTACAATCACCAAGATTTCAGTGCCATGATGCTTCTAACCGTATTATGACCAGTCGTCGAGTAAATGACTTCTTATGAAGACAGATGTGATAATAAACCTGACTGGAATTCATTTCTAAAGCAATAAAATATTATAAAACCAACTCGTCTTGTTTAGTAAACATAGAAGAAGTTGGGGTTGTTCCTATCCGTCATGGTATCCGGATCAACCTCTCCACTCTGACCAAGATCCTGTGAAACTCTTCCCTTTCTGTTCCGAAGGCCATAAAGAATTCTAGTAAGAATAGTAATAACGACGGATCCACCACAAACACAAAAGACTGTGATCTTGGCGGGGATGAAGCGCGGCGCATCTTTGGCTTGGAAAGTCTGGGGTCCAATGATGTTGGCAATCGAGAAGCCGACGGCAACGATGGCGTTCGTTGTAACCTTCTTGGTATATCCCTGAACGTTGGCTCCGACAAGAGCATATATCAGTGCGAGAGGTGCCACATCGAAGTTGATCAGGTAGATTCCAGCAAGGGAGCCAGCTTGACTGCTGGAGTAGAAGGACATTAGTCCTGCGCCAATCAGAGTTGGTACCATGAGAAGGCAAAGACCCAACCATCGTGGGAACCCGTAGAGGATGGCGAATGTGCTGAGTAAGGTGGCCGACACTGATACAACGCCAGCAGGCATGTTGAGAAGGGCGGCCTGCTTGGGGTCGTATCCAAAGCCGCGAATCAAAGTAGCCGAGAAGGTTGTAATGATACCTGATGGGATTACAATGAGAATAGTGTTGAGGAAGAGCAGCCAAACTTGAAGATCCTTGAAAGCATCCCAAATACCTGCGCGGCGGAAGACCTTGGCGCTTTTGCCTCCTTGATCAGCATCAAGTGCTTCTTGAAGCATGATCTGCTCCTGCTCTGTGAGGAACTTGGCGTCCTTGATACTGGAAGGCATCCAGAAGAAAACAAGAAGACCAATCATGACGTTGAAGGCACCCACTGACACAAACATGATACGCCAGCTCTGGAAACTGCCGGTTCGGCTACCGTGCTGAGCAGCGTACGAGATCAGTCCACCAACTGTCTGACCGATGCCAAGACCGCAGTACCAGATGCCGGTTCTTGGGGTCGCTTGTCTTCTGGTGTACCACTGTGAAGTGATCATGATCAAGGCAGGTGATATCACCGCTTCGAACATGCCAAGAAGAGTTCTCGCAGCTGTCATACCAGGGAAGTTGTGCGCGGCAGACGAGCAGCAGATAACGATACCCCAGAGAACAACGTTGAGGCCAAGGACCTTGCTGACGGGAAACTTCTGGATCAAGACACCCTGAGGAAACTCAGCAACAGCGAAGCCGATGAAAAAAGCGGTGGCCATCCAGGAGAAGTCATTTCCTGTGAAGTGGAGGTTCTCGGAAAGACCCATGATGTTGGCATAGTTGATGAGGACTTTATCGAGGAACTGGAGAAAGTAACAGACGAGCATGAGAGGAACGAGGTGGTAGTCGACTTTGCGAGTGATTGGCTTCAGAGATGTCTCGCTGATGACATCTTGGACTGAGCCTTTAGTGACGGAGGGAGGTCGCATTACGTCTGGGACCTTCTCGCTGTCGGTGAGAGTCATGATGAAGCTGCCAAAAAGATGTCAGACAGATGCAGTCAATGCAAGTCGTTTGGTACTCACCTATTGGGCTACACAAATGGTTGATGTGAGTTGAAGTAAGAATCAGATAGTTGAACGAAGAGTGCAATTGGTGGCAAGGTAGCGATCGATTGACGAAGGCAGCCTGTACTGAAGCCAAAAGGAGATGCCTCAATGGGACGACAAGACAGGGTTAAGTACCTCGACCCGCGATACCACCTTTACGACGTCTACCAGCCAAACATGAGGAGTCGCAATGTTATCTTGACAGAGTTCAAGTCGTAGCTCCGAGTCGAGACTTCAAAAACCTGGGGAATGATGATACGTCGGTAAACTTTGTCTGGATTGGGCTAGACCGCGATAAAGCTGCAACCGTCGGATCCCGACGGGCGGACCAATGAAATCATGTGGATTACTTCCCCGCCCGTCGCTTCGAGGTCTCAGGGATGGTTTTTGGGTTCGTCGTGTTGATAGCGGTCCGCGCGGTTTGAGATAGTGGTCTTCAGCCTCAGTCGTTGGAGGGCGGAATAGTCTGGGATCGGTATGATGTGAGACGAGGATAATGACGCGACTTGAGCGCCGTGCATAAGACTACGATACATATAATTAGAACTTCAATTACAATCTTCTCATCAATACACTCAATCACATCTCACAGTACTTCATTGCATCTTGTGGCACCTCTCTGTATCACTAAGCCAACGGCTCAATTACAGGCTCATCTTATTCACATAAGCGCTTCACAACACAACATGCCTGGACGAACCGAAACGTCTCTCTCAATAGGCATCATCGGCTCCGGTCTTGGTGGTCTCTCCGCCGCCATCGCCCTCCGACGAGCCGGCCACCAAGTCACTCTCTACGAGCGCTACGACTTTGGTGGTGAAGTTGGTGCATCTCTCTCAGTCGCCTCCAATGGCTCTCGCTTCTTGGAAGAATGGGACGTTGACATTCCCGCTGCCAAGCCAGTCATCCTGCGCAACCTCATTCGCCATGACTATTCTACTGGAGAAGTCCAAGGCACATACCCCTTGGGGGACTATCGCGAACGCTTCGGCACAGATTACAACAACTTTCATCGAATCGATTTGCATAATCACCTCAAGAACACTGCTTTGTCGGAAAGTGGCAAAGGTCGACCTGCTGAGCTAAAGACATGGCACAAGGCATCCAAGCTTGACACTGAAACTGGTCATATCACTTTTGAGAATGGCACTGAGGCTACACATGATGCCATCATTTGTGCAGACGGTATCCGAAGCGTGATGCGTGAGCAACTTGGCGTTATTCCAAACTTCGTGCCCAGCACATCTTGCTGTTATCGCTGCATCATATACGCGGACAAGCTACGTGAGCTCGGCCTGGAGGAGTATATCAATAACGAGGCAATCGAGTTTTGGGGCGGCGACACAAAGACCAAGATCGTTCTATCAGCATGCAGCGATAACAACGTTGTTTCATGCTACTGTTTTTACCCAGCCGAGAAGAATGATACCAAGGAAGATGGATGGAACATCTCCACCACTGGCGACGTCCTTGCTTCTACCTTCCCTGGGCTAGACCCCAAGCTCATCAAGCTCTTCCTCAATGCCGAAGATATCAAAATGTGGCGTCTATACAACCACGATCCTTACCCCTACTGGACCAAAGGCCGCTGCACACTGCTGGGCGATGCTGCGCATCCTATGATGCCAGATCAAAGTCAGGGTGCTTGTATGGCCATTGAAGACGCGGGCGCACTGGGTATTCTCTTTTCAGACAAGTACTCTGACTTGAGCGTTGAGCAGCGTCTCAAGTTGTATGAGGCGGAGCGAAAGCCACGCGCTACAAGATTGCAAGAAGCGAGCAAGCGTGCGAGGGAGAACCTGAATGAACGGATTGGCTGGTCGAGCAAGAACACCAAGCCGGGGATGTTGACGATTGATGAGGTCTGTGCCTATGATATGCATGCTCATATCGCTGGGCTGGTCAATGATGCGCAAGTCTCTTCGTAGGGAGAGTTTGGGCTTGTGTATAGCCTGTTTAAAATAGTTCTCTCATTTAATAGCCTTTCCTTTAAAGGTTTCACAATTATACTCATGTTCGATTCCATATTGTGCTATCATCAGTAGAGTGCTAATCCGCCCATCTCCTCATACCGAATCCTAGCCCAATTAACCATGCTCTCGGTCTCTCTTCTCTTCCAGACAGTCTCAACCAACTCACGGCTCTGATGTACATATCCGAACCCACAAGTCCGCTCCATGATCATCAGCCTATCTTGTACAACCATTCTCTGCTCAAGACAGTTGCATGCACCACCTGCCATTACCAGAGGAAATAGTAGGCAGCTCTCGAGGGGACTGCCATAACGGATCTTTTGTGCGGAATCGAGGATGTGCTGAACACACTCGAATACCTTTTCTGTAAGCGAGTATCCTTCTGTGATTTGGTGAAGTCGGAGGCGGAGTGCCCATTCGTATGCGGTCGTTGCGTGGAGTACGTCGTCATTAGTTGGCGACAAGGACGCAACGGCGCCTGCGAGACCACCATAATCGTAAGCCCAGTTATCCAATCTCCCTTGAACTCTTTCAGCTTCTTCTCGAAACAGAGCTTCGGAAGCCTCGTCAACCCTTGTTCCTCGTTTGCTGGCCAGGTTGTTCACACGATCGACCATATGGAACAATTCTTTCGGTATTCCATAAACTGCAGCATCGTCATTGCTGGAATCTTCATTCGGTTCAAGTGTAGTCGCCACTGTCTTGTCGTCTATCAGAGGAGGTTTACAGGTGCTTGTTGTCGCTGCACTGTCTAGAAAGCGTGCTAGCTTGACAAAGAACTTGAAGTGACCTGCCAGATTACCACCAGTCTGGGACTTGACTGTTGACAGGAGTCTTTTTGCGCCCTGCAAGTGAAGTTTCCATCCTGCCGAGGTACCATCGAACAGCTCCGACATACACAGAAGGAGGCAGGATACCAGCGCGACATCCACTGAGCCCCCGTCGACATGAGGTAGCAGACCGGCCAAAGATTTTGTCGCTTGGCCTTTGTGGTACAACGCCCTATCTCGCATGTCGGGTTGAAGCTTCTGCCAATGTGTTGCGCTCAAAGCGAGGACGCAATGCAGAATAAGCTGATTTGAGACGGCCATGGGTACGAGATAACTAAGATAAGGGTTTGATGTCGTGTTTGGATGCCTTGATAACACTGAGGCGACAATATTTGAGTAGTGGTTTAGTAATGCTTTGTCGTGAGGAGATGTCATGTCCGGCACCAAGCTCGGCGTATACAGAGTGAGCGTGGTATTTGGTTGACTGTCTGGTGAGTCTTGGGCAACGGGTGGTGTTTCTGGGAGAATATCGAGCCAGCCGGAGTCAGTTGTCAAGTCCCAAGATAGATCTGGCAGTGGTGCGGCCATGTCAATATCAGCGCCGTCCACTGGAATGGCCGTTGACATTTGACATAGTAAGTCGGCGATACTGAGATCGACATTGGATTGGACTGAGCCTGGTGAAGGATTTGGGCTTGGCGATGTCTCCGAAGATAGGTCGAGGACTTGTTCTGCGCTGAGCCATGATTCGTTGGTCCAGCTGTTGAGCCTCGGTCTGCTTGATCTCTCTGTCGGCCAAGAGCATTCCAAGCAAAGTCTCCTACAATCGCCACAGCTGGGCTTCCTGTGCTTTTTATGAGACCATGATTAACAATATGGACAAGAGCACTTACCGTTCATCGCATTTCTTCTTACGCCTTTTGCACGTCAAACAACCTGTCTGCACCCTGCGTATTTTTGCTTTCGGCCGACCAGCAATAATCCCATCGCCACCAAGCCCAAACTCTCCCGAAAACGAACCTGAGTACCCCTTCGGACGACAAGGTAAGCTCAACCTACTGCACCGATCACAGGGCACACCACCTTTACAGCGCTGTTTGATCTCAGCGCACCGTAAGCAGGTATTACTCGTTCGCTCGCGCGTCGCCATGGTCTTAAGGTCAATGAGGAGGAGGGAAATCTGGGGTAATGAGAGGGAGGAGGTATGGGTCATCCGGAATTAGGAACCGGCTTCCTCGTTATCTTGATAGCGCCTGAGTGCTAGACTGTTAACAGCTAGTTTGGTGATATGGTATCCGTCATATCAGGCGCTACAGTGGTAACAAGCGGGGTAGATAGAGCTGTCGGGTATGGGTTGATAGGGCGCTAACAGTGAACTCTTCAGCGACCGGCCTTGGATTGAGCGGCCAACTCTATGAGCATCGCAGGTTCATCAATTACTTACGATCCCCTAGAACTTATGATACACAGCTCACGACATCGATGCTTCTGATATGTTCCAGTCTTTGGAGAAATGATTTGATTACACTATCTAAGACTATAGCTCATGTAAAGCAGTCCGAATAGCACCAGCAGTCTGCAGAATAAATTCCTTCGCCTGCCAAAGATCCTTATCCATATGCATAAACGGATGCGGTACACCAGGGAACCTCTTCATCGTCACCTCATTGCCATGCTCAATCAACTTCATACCGTAAGCTTCACCTTCATCTCTCAATGGATCTGCACCAGCTGTGTAGATAACAGTCCTTGCGAGGTTGTTAAAGTTATCGGCCTTGAACAGGTTGCCATAAATCGCGGGTATTTGCGCACGCTTCTCAGCGATCTCTTCGGGCGTTGAACCCAGGGAGCTCCATTTGAGCTTGTCGAACCAAGCTAGGCGGCCCCAATTGAGAGTGGGCGCATGCTCGTTTTCTTGCATAGACTTGAAAGGTGAATCTGATGCTGAAGAGTACTGACTCAAATCGTCAATCACTGGTGTTCCAACAGCAACGAGCTTGAGGGGGATTCCTGCATCACGCGCCATGTGCGCCAGCGCAAGACTGATGAATCCACCGGCTGAGACTCCACCAACAGAGATTCTCTCCGGGTCAATGCTGAATCGCTCAGCGCCCTTCTCGTAGATGTACTTGAGAGCAGCGAAACTATCGGTAACACCACAGGGGAAAGCATTCTCGGGCACAAGGCGATATGCGACGTCAATGACGGCGACGCCAGCGACATTGCAGATATGCTTGCAAATATGACTCTCAGTATCAAGATCGCCTAGACCCCAGCCGCCGCCATGGTAGTCGATATGCACAGGCCATGGACCAGCAGTATCGGGCTCATACACTCTCACATCAAGAGTGATGCCCTCATGGGTGACGATTTGAGTATCGTATTGGCGCGCGACATCTGGCGCAGGGCCAGTGCCGTACGAGTAAAGAACTGAGTATTTCGATCGGAGGATGTTGAGGTCAATTGGTTTGAGCGGAGTGTTGGCGACGTTGTCGTTGTAGAGCTTCTCGAAGACAGGGTCGAGTTTGCCCTTCATTGAGGGATGAACAGGCTGGAGAGCCTCATGTTTGGTGTCTTGTGTCATGGTGATTGGTGTAAAGATTCGATATCGGGGGTGAATGAGTTGAGGATGCGGTGAATCGGAAGCGAGATCAATTTGACTCTTGAATGAATCTATTCTCACCTCGATCGCACCCAGTTCCGGCGCATATTCCACTGTGAATTGCCTTGTCGCAAACATCATTAATTTCCGCGGTCCCCGCTATCTTACAGCGACAATTCGAGTTAGTCTGGCGCGCAATTGATGATGGTTTTCCGACGGTTGCATAACGGCGACTTCCGACGGACCCCTCACTGCACTCAACACACTGAACCGCGCTGCTGGGACCTCACTGTAACGCAGATAAGCCCTGATAAGACAAGAGCTACATGACGTGTAATGCCGTCGCTTTCACTTCAACAGCAAGCGACTCTAGAAGACTTATGGATATCATGAGAGAATAAACCACAGGATTTCCCTCATTTACAGCGACCGGAATTACCCAAACCCAATTCATTGATCATCCATTTCGTAAATCTCACGCGACTATCACCATGTCCAAGGACCGTAAGCCAGTTCTCATAATCGGCGCTGGAGTCGTTGGCCTTGTCCTCGCCCATGGCCTCAAGAAGGTAATTTTCCTCTCCGACAATCTCATCAATTGTCCCACTGACATCGATCATGAAGCTTGGCATTCCCTTCCAGATTTACGAACGCGACAGTCACATCAGCTCCCGCGGTCAAGGCTGGGCCATAACACTCCATTGGGTCCTCCCATTCCTTAGAGAACTCTTATCAGAAGAAGCCTTCAAGGACGTTGAGTCAGTCCAAGTCGACCCAGAAGCAGATCGTCAAGGGCTCGGAAAATTCGTCTTCATCAATCTCGAGACCCTGGAGCCAAAATTCCTCATCCCCCCTGGCGATCGACGACGAGTCAATAGAGAGAAGCTGCGCAAGGTCTTGCTTAAGAGCGTGTCTGATCACGTCAATTGGAACAAGCGACTTGATTCAATTGAAGAGCGCGACGATGGCGTTGTCGCTACGTTCGAGGACGGATCTCGCGCTGAAGGGTCTCTCATCGTTGGTGTTGAGGGCAGCAATTCAAGAACAAGGAAATTCTTAGCACCAGAGTCATACCGAAATATTCGACTGCCAGTACGGTTTACTGGCGCTGCTCTAGATCTCACGCCAGAGCAAGTAAAGCCATTAAAAGACATCGATCCTCTTCTGTTCCAAGGCTGTCATCCTGAGACAGGGACGTTCTTCTGGTTCAGCATGCTAGAAACACCAGTCGTTAATGGCACTGTAGGAACAGAGGATGAGCATTATCGCGTGCAAGTCATGATATCGTGGCCCATGAAAACACCAGACGACGAAGTCAAAGCCACTGACGCGGAGCGCTTGGCATATATGAAGCAACGAGCCACGGAATTCAATCCCGTCTTACGGGACACTGTACAAAGGATCCCTGAGGGTTCGGAAGTTATTGAAATAGTCCTACAGGACTGGCCATGTCCACCTTGGGATAATCGCAACGGCAGGATCACTCTCGCCGGCGATGCGGCGCATGCTATGACCATGTATCGAGGCGAAGCAGCAAATCATGGAATCCTTGACGCTTATCGATTGACAAAAGCTCTGGAAGGAGCCTATCATAAAGGAAAGAGGTTAAATGAAGCTATTGATGAGTATGAGACGGAGCTGAGGGAGAGGACCAAGGTCGCTGTGTTGTTAAGCAGACAGGCTTGCTTGGATGCACATGATTGGGCTGGATTAAATGAGAACTCGGCTGTTTTGAAGAAGAGGGCAATCGCGGGAGTTTAGTCATCATTAATCAACGCATCGATTCAAAAACAATGACCTTGAAGGTACTACATGTAAAATAAGTTTATGCCAGATCTTAGCAGATCAACATGGTTCTGCAAAACGGGAGGCCAGAGCCCAGCTGTTGGCGTTTAAATCACTAATTTGGTATCTTGCTGCTCTGTAAAATCTTCCGACACTTATAAGATCATATAAAATCGGTTTATTGCTGTTTTTTACATGGTTATGCTGGGATTTTTGACCATGTGTAGGGTATGCTATGCGCCATTGCTGAGGCCGCAGGCTAGTAGATGAACTTTGGCCGATAACATTTGTTATCGGCGCTATCAGCTTATCGATAACGATAAGATAGGACTCAACAATCTGTCGCAAGCTGTCAACAGACGACGACAGCACCGGAACTGAGAGAAGGAAAACGAAGGCAAGTGAGGAACTTGTAGTAACTATCGAATAGAATGCCCAGCTGATTGATTATGCGGGTTTAAGCTGCAGTACTTCAGATAACATAGACTGATTGTGACGTCATCTCAATATGAGGAGACTCAATCAGCTCTCGGACAAAATCGGCGCCGCTATCCGACTGGAGCGAGACTGGAGCGCGGTCGGCGGGACCCGTCGCGAACGGGCTCACTCGCTGCAGCCGTCGCAAATTTATCATTGCGACGGCCATGACAAGGCTAGACCAAAAGAAGCACAGGCGATGGATACCGTGGGTGAGCTGTCAATAGAATAGAATAGACCTCTGTAGGTTCGATTATGACCGCCTTGATAGTCTTCAAACATTTCCAATCATAACCTGAACCTGATTTCCAGCCTTATCGCAACCATTCACTGTACTTGTCGCTGCCAAAATGCCTTCAGCATATCCCAAGCCCATTCTGCCACCATCTCTTATCGCCGTCACTGGAGCCAATGGCTTCATTGCCCAACACTGTATTGCTCTTCTTTTATGCGAAGGATACAAGGTCTTGGGTACCGTCAGATCTCAGACAAAAGTCGAGCAAGTTCTTGAACTGCATGGCAGAGATCCCAATCTCTCTGTCAGAGTAGTTGAGGATATCACTTCCGTTGAATCATACATCTCAGCCTTTGGCTCCATTCGACCTGATGCGATTCTGCACCTCGCTGCTCCGTTTCACTATGATACAACAGACTTGGAAAAAGACCTCATGATCCCTGCTGTCAAGGGTTCAACTGCCATCCTCAACGCAGCAAATCAGCTTGGTGGCGTCAAGCGCATTGTGCATACCAACTCATTTGCAGGTATCTACGATGCCTCGAAAGGAATGCAGCCGGGCAAGACTTATACTGCCAAAGATTGGTCTCCATTGACGTACGAGGATGGTGTAAACGCACCAGCTGCAGCAGTTGCGTACCGCGCCAGCAAGACCGTTGCCGAAAAGGTGGCGTGGAAGTGGATGGAAGAGAACCCAGCTGCGCACTTTGATCTTGTAAGCTTGAACCCGGCTATGGTGTTTGGATCATTCCTGCAGGGCGCTGTCCCTAAGTCATCAAAACATCTCAACACTTCCAACCAGATCGTCTATGGGATTGTCTCCGCCGGCCAAGACGGCGAGATACCTGTCACTAAAGGCCCTGTCTGGATTAGTGTCAAAGATGTAGCTCTTGCGCACCTCAAGGCCATTCAGGTTCCTGAAGCTAGTGGTGAAAGATATCTTCTTGCGGCGGGAGTATACTGTAATCAAGAGATCGCAGATGTCGCAAGGGAGGTTGCGGGGAAGAATAAGGATAAGATACCCAAGGGTACACCGGGGTTGAGGGAGGCTTCTACGCATTTTGGTGTTGATGCCAGTGCAACGGAGAAGGCCTTGGGGATCAAGTGGCAGAGTTTGGACGACATGTTGTCGGGTTTGCTGCCGCAGCTATTTGAGATACAGAAGAGGGACGAGTAAAACTTTCCACACTCCATAGAATGATAGGCACAATTAATTGAGAGTTGGTATTCGTCATTGGCCATTGAGCTCCCACTTTGTTTTCCGCGGGATCAATTGCTGTTCCTGGTCCACGATTTATGTGACGTCTTCCCCGCAACCCCGAGATCCCACCATTTGGACACCATTACCAGGAACGGAAATTTACTCCTCCAGCTGCTTGGCGACTCGTCTCAATTAGGAAGGGTTTCGCCGAAACGCGAATCCCGCGGGCATTTTATCTAACAATAGATATCAAATTCTGTTGAATATGGAGAAGATGGAGACGTTTTATTGGTGCACATCTTGATAATGCATCGGTGTTGTCACCGCACTACTTGACCCTCTGAGTCAAAGACTGAAGATATAAGATCAGGCTCCTCAATGGATTCGAGATCGATCAACTCACTTTCACCGTGAACTCTCTGCAACCATGATTGGCTTTATTCTCCTTGGGGCCGGTCTTGCAGGCCTATTCATCCGTCTTGTCATCTATCCCATCATCTTGTACTTCATTGATCCAAAAGGTTTGAGGAAGTATGCAAACTTCTCGTGGCTCTCTCCTCTAACGGATCTGCGTCACTGCTACCTCAGTCACACTGGCACTCGATCCGAGACACTCGCTGCTGAGCATGATCGCCGTGGCGAGCACATTCTCAGGATCGGACCGAACGCATTGTCATTCAGCCATCCACAGGCCGTCAGAGACATTTATGGTCATCAGACAAAGTGCACCAAAGACCACAAGGAGACAGTCCTGGCTGGAACGCATCGCAACTTGTTTGATGTTGTGGATAAGGCAGATCATAGCAGAAAGCGAAGACTTTTATCTGCTGCCTTTGCGACAAGGAATCTTGAGAAATGGGAGTTCAAAGTGCAGTATACCACGCAGCGATTGCTTGATGCTTTTGACCAACGATGCACGGGACCTCTAAAGCCAAACACCAATCCCGACCCCGAAGATCTCACAGTTGACTTCAACCACTGGATCAATCTCTGGACTATCGAAGCTATCAACTACATCGCTCTCTCCTCAAAGATGACTCTTCTCGAGACTGGTACCGATGAGGTCTTTGCTGAAAAGCCAGACGGAACACTCTATCCCGCACGATACCGCCAAGCTCAGAACGCCGCAGCCATGTGCAAGTCAGTGTTCGTCTGGGAGTATGAACTCTACCCATGGCTAGCCCGTATCTCCAAAGTCGTCCCCAACAAGTGGAAGAGCTACTGGGCGATTAGTGCACCTTGGGGAGACATTTGCTACCACCAAGCTAAAGACAGACTGAGAAGATATGAGGTTGGAGAGAAACTCGATGATTTCTTCTCGTGTCTTATGGTTAACAAGAACGGTGTACCAAATGAGCTTGAATGGGGAGAGATTGTCGCTGAAACCTCTGCTATCATTGATGCCGGAGCTGAGACTACAGCTATTGCACTGACGCATATCCTTCAATTGTTGATCAGCCATCCCAAGCAGATGCAAAAGTTGAGGGACGAAGTCGCTGCTGTTATGGATGAAGACGACGTTATCGCGCCTTTTGACAAAGTCAAAGACCTGCCATATCTCAAAGCCTGTCTTGATGAAGGCCTTCGTCTTATTCCACCTGTCAGCTCAGGCCTTCCACGAAGAACACCACCTGAAGGCGCTAAGATCATGGACACTTGGATCCCAGGCGATACATCGGTGTCAATGACTATTTGGAGTGCTCATCACAACGAGGACATTTATCCCGAGCCATATTTCTTTAAGCCAGAGCGGTGGCTCAACTTGGAGGAACGGAAGAGAATGGAACCATTCTTCATCCCATTTTCAGCGGGCGCGAGAGGATGTATCGGACGAAATATTTCGTATTTGGAACAGCAGATTGTATTGGCTACTTTGGTGCATCGTTATGACTTTGCTATGCCGACGAAGGACTTCAAGGTTGATCGGTTCGAAGCCTTCAACTTGATCATGGGGAAGCTGCCAATCAAGATCTGGAGAAGATAGTTCTCAAAACCACTACTAAGCTTAAAGTTAGAAATATTATTAGATGTATCATTTGTGACAGTGCCGTGTAAGATTTGGGAGTATCACGCCTGATAGTACGACCCTCGTCTCTCTAGACTTCTGACATTGAATCAAGGTGCTAAAAATAGTTAGTCTAAGATCCTCTAAATCTATACTAAATTATGTCAAGTTGACCTAAGGCTTTTTGTCACCTAGGATAGAGGTCCCAACCATTCACTGACCATAAGCCGGTAAGCACTTTGGAAAGAAAACAAGGAATCTTCCAGTGAAATAGATGCCTGCTACTGGTCACGCTCACAGGACATAGCCTCGTATTATGCCGACCAATCTTACGAGGTGAGGCTGGGCGCTGACGGTTCCCGTCACAAGTTGGTTTCGCTTACTATAAAATATCCCAAAGCATTCCCAAGGGTAGGATTTCTTACACATCTCAGCTAAGCTTAAAACCTTGTGACTGATAAAATTCTTCTATATCACGTCATTTTCTACTTTGAGAAACCGACTGGAACTGCAATGTTGACTGGGATTGAATGGTATAAATTCTGAGGTTTACCCACTGAATAGCAGGAGAACAAGCTCCAAGCAGATATTTCTTGCCTAGTTCGTTTAAGTGGCCTTTCAAATTACTATTTTATCAATATGGACACTTCTTCCAAGACGGGGTTCATGCGTGCTGTCCAGTGGGAGGGCAATGTCCGTGACATGTCGGTTAACATCATCCCACGCCCTAAGCTCATTGAACCAGAGGATGCAGTCGTGCGTATCACCACTTCCGCTATCTGTGGCTCAGATCTTCATATCTACCACGGTCTTTTCGGCACCGAAGAAAAGTTCGGCGTGGGCCATGAGGCCGTTGGCATTGTCGAGGAAGTCGGCCCAGCCGTGGACTTCTTCAAGCCCGGCGACCGGGTTCTCATTCTGGCCTTCGCAGAGGATGGAAACTTACTACCCAAGCCTTCAATGCTGTTGACGGATCAGCCCATTATTGGCCTTGGTCTTGGTCAAATGTTCCATGGAGATGCTGGGCTACAAGGTGAGATCGCTTTCTTGGTTATCTTCATATTCATGGATCTGACAATTGCAAATAGCTGAGTATGCTCGCATTCCATGGGCGGATTCCTCAATGGCAAAACTCCCCGATAAGCTTGATGACAAGGAATGGCTACCTCTTACAGATGCCTTCCCTACTGGCTGGACCGCTCTTAACTTCTCTGGTTTTGAAGCTGGCGATACCGTCGCTGTATTCGGTGCTGGAGGCATTGGACTCATGGCTGCATACAGCGCCATAATTCGTGGCGCCGCTCATGTCTACGTAATTGACCATGTTGCCTCGCGCCTTGCCAAGGCTGCTTCCATTGGTGCGCAGCCCATCAACTTTACCCGCGGAGGCAAGGCATCTGATCAGATCCTTGCTTTACGCCCGCAAGGAGTCACTCGGGCTATTGATGCCGTGGGAGAAGTCTGCCTCAATGATGACTTAAAGCCGCAGCAGGACTATATCCTTCGTGAAGCTGTGAAGATCACTACCTCCGGTGGCGGTATCGGCGTCATCGGGGTACACATCACTGCATTGATCAGCGAACTCGGGGGCAGAGGAATAGTCCATAAGCCTGACTTGAAGGCTGAGATCAAGTTTCCGATGGCTGAGGCCTGGATCAAGGGACTCCGTATCCAAGGTGGACTTGTGGACATTAAGGGGAACATCAAGGCTCTAGTAGAGCTTGTAAAGAGTGGAAGGGCAAGACCTGGTTTCCTTTTCTCAAACGAGTACAGCTTGGAGGATGCACCAATTGCTTATAGACGATTCGAGCAGTGGGAAGAAACAAAGGTGGCTTTTAAGGGACTCCGCAAGCCAAGCGATGAACACACTCTGGAGTTACGCAATGGTAGCAGCGGAGCTCAAGGCGCCAATGATGCATAAAGAATGGCAACGACATGAAACTCTTTATGTATTTCCAAGAAGAGTCAGTAGAAGAAAATAGCTTTGAGAGTATAGTTTATTGGAAATGAACGTCATATGATACTCGGTCGCATTTCACTGGAACGTGCCATACGTGGGCTACTATCGAGACGGGCTAAAGAGTCCTTCGGCAAGTAAGTGTTGCAGCTCCAGACCATTGTCTTTCCTTTTCACTCGCGGCCATCAGTGATCGGGACATACAATGCCGTTTTCACCCGACCCACGCTATTCTACACCCTCACAGTTCAGGCTCTATACTTTACCCTTACCGTTGTCTTCATCTTTCTGATATACGCATGGCTCCTGTATCTTCTCGATAATGGCAGCCTTTCTCATGTCTCTGGTCCACGATTCTATGTCCATAAAGCAGTATAGCATTCATGAAGCGGTACCAAGAGGGTTGAAATGCGTAGCTAGGTTCAGAAGGATGAAGGATTAAGTTCAATGTGCCGGAATAAGCTCTCAGCCACAAGTCTCAACTGCAAATAACACATCTGGCTCACAACTTAGACATTATACCAAAATGCCCGACCAAGAAGGATGAAGGATAAGACAACACTGGAATGAGGGCTACTGAACATTGACAATTGGCCGGTTGTTTGGACGTTACCTCCTAGCGAAAGAAGCCTTACGTACATTACGAAATGCATCCACGTCATGCCACTGATCGCCACTATCTATATCTCTGTGATACAATGTTAGTTGGAATAAAGGAAATGTTGATTGACTAAGATAGATGTTTGGGAGTCGCGATCCCTGCTGTTCGCTCCTTCAACCTCGTGTGAGCCTCGTCCAAGTCGGACACATCAAAACAAAGAAAGATAACCCAATCAGTAATAAGACAACCCAGTTGAGGTAACCAACTGTCACACTATGGTGATTGCAAAAACCATAGATCAAAATGCTGATCGATAAGACTATCACTCGTAGAAGACAAGAAGCCGCTTCTGCGACTCCATTGAGCATACCAAGCTTTCGAGAACTGGGCGATACCTCTTGCAAGTCAACGTGGACTGCCGTAACTACCATGTAGACAGCAGGCCCCACGACTGTCACCACGCCCAAAACGACCCGAGATATGAAGAAACCAGCTTCGCTACCAGAGCGAACAAAGGCGTTCATGATGCTGAAAATCAGAAAGAAGAAAGGAAAAAGGACCGAACTTGATGAGATGATGTTATGTGTACTAAAGAGTCGGTATAAGGCTGGGTATATCCAAAACAGCCAGCACGCTGCGAAGGCGCCCTGACAGATCATGCACCGCGTAATTTCGTGACCCGGGAATTCCAGGCCGCCTTGGCTAATATTTGTGTATAGTGCCAGGGTTGCCACGGCCGTGAAAGCAGATCCAAGCAGGCTAATATTGATAAAAGACGAAAGTGTTTTGCCAACACCACGAGACTCGGTTAATTGACGGAGGGATGCCCAGGATGGGAGCAGAGAATTCGCAGAGGGAGTGTCATCCACGACTCCATCGACCTTTTCTTGGACATTCTCCACGAACAGTGTAATGACTATAGCGCAAGTTGCACTCATAACACCAATAATGATTCCAGGAAGACAAAACGGATGTTTCTCAAGAAAGGAAACTGTTTTGAGGATAGGCGAGAGTTGGCTGACATGATTGACAAGCGTGTGACCGATAAGAAGTCCAGAGGCCATTCCAATGTTTCCAGCAAAGGAAGATAGGCTGAATCCACGAGTAGCCTCTGTCTCCGTCATGCACCGTTTCCCCATCATAACGCGGATGACAACATCGCCACCTGACATCATTCCCATGAAGCATCGACAAAGTGCCATCTGCCACAGCGACGAAGCAAAGCCGAAGATGACTGGACTGATAGCCGTGCCAAGAAGAATGTAGATGAGTATCTTCTTGCCGCCGAACCTATCTGCCATGGTGCCCCAGAGTATCGAGGTCAGGGCCTGTGCAGCCAAGAATAGTGCTTCGAACAAACCCACGTAGATACCGATATCAGTGGCCTGTGAACTACTATTATGCTGTACCATGAGAGCTACGTATGGGAAGATGGAGAAGTATGCCATCGTCACCATGAAACGCGCATAGCATAGTAGGGGAATCTGTATCTTGGTTCGCAAGCTTTTCTTAGTCCCTCTGCGGCTCCTGTCATTTCTGAAAATCAGAGGAGGGAAGTTGGTCAAGCTGCTGTAGGACGTTGACAGTCGATTAGAGGACAACAGAGGCGTAGTCGAGTTCATCTTTACCAACTGAGCTGGGTAGGCAGCCAGTACCCTTTACATCGATCAGACGTCAAAATACGTTTGTTCAAGGGCGCTGGCCTGTCCCTTCGTTTGAGCAACGCGACGGGCGAAAGAAAGATGAGGGATTTCGATAATGGAGACGAAAGACATAGCTAAAGATATGGGCCGAAGAAAAAGGGTCTAATGGCTGTTATAGCCTTGGAATGTCGTGAAATGATACCATAATTTTTCTGGAACAAGCTGATAGTGATGATTGGTTATATTGGCCGTCACCCGGGTTTAGAAAAGTCAATTCGATAAAACCGAACGTTGTCACTGAGCAGACGAACGGTCGAGACCCGAAAAAAAAAACTGTCTAAGACCATTGCGATAATATCACTGGTTACCAAAGTTTTAAGCTTTTGACTATGAATTATCTCGGTAAGACACATAAAAGGCAAAAAGGGTCAATCAAGAGAACAGGAAATGCGATTTGCCAGGGGAAACCATACTGGCCCAGTGTCCAGTTCCTCGGGCCAAGGTAATGAGAGTGTCTCATCATAGCACCCTGGCTAGCTACTGTTTGGCGCCTGAAAGTGTATCTGAAATAAGGGTTTGTCTTTCATCATTTGCCTTCGGTCATGTTCCGCACATACCGGAAACCAGATGTGTTATTTGCAGTTTCTCGAGACTTGTGGCTGAGAGCTTATATCACCACAGAGAACTTAGATACCGGAAACAGTTAGAGAAACTGTATAGGGTTTTTAAACAAAACTTGCCTCTACGATAGCATATTCTCTAGCTTCGCAAAAGTATATAACTGCAGCCAGAGCAGTTGGGGGTGAACCATTCCTACCATGATTTTGATTCTGTTCTTTTTCTGGAGTTCAAAACCTCGGCCTTTCAAGTCAAATCTATGGTAAATCGGGATTCAATTACCTTCATTTCAAAAGGGAACATGTTTCTGGGCTGTCACTTGTTCCCAATGTCCCTTCAGTGGGGCTTAGACCGATATCGGGCCTTGATCTGTCAATTATTAATTCATGCTATCATCGTGAATGTCTGTGAGAGCGCTACTGGCATAATGTGTTATTCAGTGGATTATATGTGTTTCTTTGATCCTTCGGCGAAAGAGTCATTCAGGTTGACAAGCTGAGTCATTGAGCCCCGCAGGTAAACCAGCGCAAACTCCACCCTGTCATGGATAGGGCGCGGAGCTACTTCATGAGGAGATTAGTATAAGTAAGATGGAGCCCTCGGGATGCCCAGTAATCTTTCGGGTTACTGCATGATCGCTACTCCTTTGAGGAATTGTCCATTGAGTATCTTATCTCTACCAACATTGAAGATTCGTTATTCGATATGGCCTCCTCACCGGAAATCCGTCCTGCGTCTTCTCAAGGTACTTAGTTGTCAAGACAACTATTGGTCCCTCTACTAATTCTTAACGTAGATGTTCCTACTATCTTGAGTTTAATCCATGCTGGTGCAGAAGAGCAAGCACCAAGAACTATCGTCACTGCAACCGAAGAGCGTCTCGCAAAGACACTCCACTTGTCAGACGTCACTGACTCTCCCGAGTACCGTATCGGACATCCCATTTTGGCCTTCTCACCAGATGGGAAGCCCGCTGGACTATTGATCTACTTCTTCAACTATACGACATGGGGAGCTTCTCCTGGAGTCTGCATGGAGGAGATTTATGTCGTCCCGGAATACAGACCTCACGGATGCGCGCGAAAGTTGGTCGAGGCTATGACATCAGTGGCTAAGAAAGCGGGTTGCGTAAAGATGGAGTGGCTCTGCTTGAAGGATAATGCGAGAGCACTGAGATTCTACGAGAAGCTTGGGGCCAAGCGAATGGAGGATTGGACGGTGCTGAAGGTTGATGAAGCTGGAATGGATCGTTTGCTATAGTGGTTACAGTTGACCACCTCTGCCAGTAAGAAAAATACATTTGTAGCCACAGAACGACAAGTAATTATGCCCGCAGTTTCAGTCAACAACGAATAGCTCCTATAGAGTAGATATGCTTGGAGTATTAAACTCCAGAATCCTCCTGCTCAATCGACGACTCACTCTGGAAAGTACTCCAGCCGTCGCAAACATCCGAAACATAGCTTGATGTAGAGATGTTAGCAATCTCGCTTGAACGCTCGAGGAACTGCAACGCAAATCCCTCAGATGTATGCCAACCTAAAGTTTCACAAAGTCAATAATGCTTCAAACTCAGGACCTCTTTACTTACCAATATGACAGTGGCATAGCCAAGCGCCAGGATTATCAGTCTCCCAAGCCATGACCAGATACCCGTTAGCTGGTAGCATAGCCGTATCTCGTCGAGGAGGGTTTGCTGTGTTCAGGGTGATGGAGGAAGAATAAGTACCCGTGCCTTGAGCCAAGATAAAGAAGTCATGTCCGTGGAGATGAATGGGATGGGGCACTGCTAGAGACGTCTCAACCACGAAGTAAACCCATTGGTTTGCCTCGCTGAGTTCAATCACCGCATCATCGGTCTCAAAGTCAGTTGTATCATTGAGGACCTGAGCCAGTGTAGGGTTCGCCCAGTCCACTGACATACTGGTGCTGTTGAGCTTCCATTTGAACAGACCAGCGCTGTTCTTGCCAACTGTAGCTGTCTCAAGATCCTTCCAGTTGGCATCTTCAACTGTCTTGGATACGTAGGGTACAAGGTTATCAGTCTCGTCATCGCAACCGTCGGTGTAGTCGTAGGCAGTAGTGGATGGCGTGCCGGGGCTGTCTCCATAGTAGACGATGCCCTTGATGTTATCGGTGGAGTCGTTATCGGAGCAGGCGGCTTGAGGGATGGCGCGCATCCAGAAGTTGTCGGCCACGTCAGCTTGATCTGCAGTGACTATGATATCGTAGCGTTGGCCTACAGAGGTTAGTTAATTGCAAAAGGATGAAATAATAACAGTCTTACCCATGCCCAAGTTCAGAACTGTGGTTTCGTAAGGCTCGATCGGCACAAGGTCTGCTGCGATTACAGTCAAGGTATGGTTGTCAATCGAGAACTTCCAATGAGTGTCAACTGCTGCATTGACAAGTCTCATACGGTAAGAAGAGCCAGACTCAAAAGAGACATTGAAGCGAGTACCTGTTTGAGAAGAGCTGTCGTCGTCCCCGTATACGTTTGTACCGTTGATGAGACCGTTGTCTAAGGTGGGAGGTCCATTGGTCTCAGCTGTACCATACAACTCATCGACGGTCTGATGGTCCCAGTCATTGAGAAACACCATGCCGAGATCCTCATCGTAGTCTGCCGTGGCAGGTCCGTTGATGATGATACCGCCGAAGATGCCTTGCCAAGCCTGTAGAGCCCAGTGGGAGTGATACCAAGTCGAGCCATACTGGGTGGCCTTCCAGGTATAAGTCACAGACTCCCCAACAGCAAGGGGGCATTGAGTGATGGACGGGACACCATCATACTGGTTGGTGTAGTTCTGACGAATACCATGCCAGTGCAAGCTTGAACCATTCAGAGAAGTGCTGAGAGAGTTGGTAACGTGAATGACAACAGTATCACCCCAGTCAGCAAAGAGAGTAGGTCCAGGAATGGTACCATTAACGGCCATGGCCGAACGAGAGTAGCCATCAGGGGCAACAGTAACATCTGTCAGCTCTAGCCAGTACTCGCGAGTGACGCCAGTATCTACAGCCTCAGTGGTGTAGTCCGTGTCAATGGAGTAGTCGCACCACTCTGAGCGAGCAGAGGCAGTATTGCCACTACAAGCAGCGCGGCGGTTTAGCTGGCGAAGGGGGCTTCGAGCGTGGACTTGGCTGAGGCAGAGAATGCCAGCCGGGAGAAATTGCAAGAGCTTCATTTCTGCCGACACGAGCTGAATCTCAACAAAGGACTCCAAATATGCAAAAGAATGATTCTGAGGTGAGTACTAAAGAACTGTGAATGATTTGGTTTATTTTTTACTTCTATTCTCCCCGTACAGCCCATTCTTAAATATTTCAATCCAGCCCTCGAGCCGTCCGTTTAGGGAGCTCAGCTGCTCATCGTAAAAGAGACCTATCAATCATGCAAAATGACTTCTCGTATCACGGACCCCTTACAGATGGAGTATTAAGACAAGTCGTCGTCACTGTAAGACTGTGAGACATGAAGCCACTCGGCGATATCATAACTGCCGGGACGATCACGGAGGTTTACATCCTCCGGTCTCCCACATTCCGAGTCATCCGCATAGGCTTAAAAAGAACTCTATAGGGGGGGAGTGATCTCGTGCATAAACAGGGAGCGCCTGAGAAAAGATGGGATTGGATGAAGGATAAATTTATCGTCACATCGGGGGCGGGCTGTTCCGCGCGGAGGATGCCAGGGACGGTAAGGCTTGTGGCTTGTGGCTTGCCCCGTATCCGCGTCAGCGTTTCGTCGGCATCAAGACCTTGAAACATCTATAAACAACCCGTTATACCGCTTACGTATTCAACAGGGCCCGTCTTGTGGGTTCACAGCCACGACGTCGTATTGGTCTAAATAACGCATCTTGTTATCATATAATATGGTTAGTTGCCCCATTCTTCTCCATCACATCGACGATACAGTACTCAGAAAAATGTATAAGCTTGGATTCACCACTTTTGCAGCGTCTCTTTTGGCGACTGCAGCTGCAGCAGCTAAAAACACCGGTCCCTTTTCTATTTACGCTTATGGAGCTGGGGTCGGCGGCCTTCCCATCTTTTCCGATGGCGGTATGTTGTTTCTCCATCGTTTCATGAATCATGCTTATAGATACCACCAGATGAAATCTTTGTTGGCAACTTCAGCAAGGTCGACGACACTGAGGCCGCCCCGATTCAGTGTGAGTAGTGCGCCTTTCCAGCTTTAATCTTACTGACACCACTTAGTTACCGTAGGAGATGATACATGGTATGCCTCTCCCAACACGACTGGCTTTGCCAAAGGACGCGATCCAAGCTGGTCCAACTCCACTTTCGCTGTTCCGGGACCGTCATCATCTTCTCATAGCGTCAAACTGCTTAATAGCACGGCCGACACCAAAGGTTATGTAACCGATTTGATGTTCTATGGCACTTTTGTCATGGTCGAAGAGAATGGACAGATGACCTCACTTTGGTATGCCACGCCATCAAAGATCGATGGTGTTTATACCATTGGCTGGAATGCTTCAGATGCTGGCCTTTCTGACAATAAGGTCGTCGTTACACTGAAGAAGACTCCGCCGTCAAACCCCGGCCCTCAGGGTGAGTAAGTCACTGAATGATATCTCAGTGACAAGGTGTACTCTTGGGGGTTAACCGCAGCGCCCGGAACTTCCTACAACAGAGCTTTGGGAGCTGGGGGGTTTCTTCGGAACAGCTACAGGTTCAAAACAATTTTCAATTCTCTAGCAGAAGTCTATTAGTCTGAGATAAATATAGCGAAGGCCTATGATACGTACAGAAGGCCCTAGATCCAAATGGTATCCAGCAGGCACTCGATGAAGCCTCAGGTAGCAAGGAAACTTCTGGCCCTTAGTATAAATGGCAAAAACAAGTAGTCTAAGGCTCTTCTAAATCTATCCTAACTTTGCCCAATATTTCTATCATATATAAAAAATGTCCAAAGTTTTCTTGCTTGCTTTAAGAAGAACACAAGAACGAAGGAAGGTTGATTACTGTGCCTATGCACTACTCTCGTATAAACGTGAAGGCTTCACGTCTCTCGACTGGTGAAGGGAAAACAACGCTACTGAGCAAAGTTTAAACCAGGCTAGCCCTCTAAATGTCTTGACTTGGTTAGTGTTAGATAATATTGGAGTATCTGACGCCACGTGTAAGACATTGAGCTGTCAGACAGGGAACGGCCTGATTATGTTTTTCTTTTCTGGCATTTCACTCTTGCATTTCACTCTTGCAAAACTCAACAATCCTTGGTGCCATCGATTTTCCTGCGATTATTCTGACTATGGAAGCACCCAAGGCGGTTGGGTGGACAACCCCGACAGCAACCCCATCGCTGGGTACAGGTCGAGTTGTCTTTACGGCCGGAAGCACTATCATGATTAACGCCCCTGCTAAAGAAGTATTCGACACCATTCTTGATTTCAGAAGATACAGCGAGTGGAACACTTGGACTCCCAGACTCACATTCACCGACACTGAGGATGAGGTGCAACCAGGAGCCAATGGGATTCTGGAAACACTGACCGACAGTGGCGGCGACATCTTGAAAATCCCAATTGAGGTAGTGACCAGGTATATAGCATCAGTGGTGAGCCTTAGCTGACGAGAATACAGATCCTGGATCTGAGCTACGGAGAAGAAGAATGTAAGCTGGCGTGGAAGAGCAATCACCTACCCTGGTGGGCTATAACCATTGAGCGGGTACAAATTGTCACTGCCAAGGGACCAGATGCGTGTGAAGTCAAGAACTGGGAGTCTATGGATGGCCTTGCTGAATATACGATGAAGCTCTCGTGGGTATCAAAATGGCTTGAGACAGCGAATGTGCGATATCTTGACGAGCTTGCGGCTTTTGTGAAAGAGGGCGTTACCAAGAAGGCTGGGCCCGCGAAGGCTTGATAGTGAGGCAGTTGGGCTTCGGGGCAATAATGAGGTTGAAAGAAGAACCGGGAGCACATGCGCTGAAGGCAAACAAAGATCATGCTGCTCGAACGCTACGATATCATCGGCAGCTTTGTTGAGAAGCTGCGCACGAGCACTTACACTTGACTTGGACTCAGTGCCTAGATTCTCATGGTCGCGATCACAGTGCAATCATTGAATCCATGCAATCAAAGGCATCAGATGACATTAAAAACTAAGACTACATTATCATACTCATAAACTTCTCCTCGTTAAACCCAACTTAAGAAGACTCCACATCCAGGCCTTTGGTGCTCTGGTCTTGCTCCTCTCCGTCAGACTCCTTGCAGTGTTATTAGTAGACCCTCCTTCGCCGTTGTTATCCCAATGCCCCAGTACGTGTTCAAGCAACGTTGTGTTTCCAATCGAAGTGCCAAAGATATCCAGAAGCGAGCCTTGGTTGGCATTCAGCAAGCCACCAAGGACATCACCCAGTAGTGTGATCACCGGGAAGGTGAACCTGATGTGCTTGTAGTTCAAGACTCCTTCAATGTACTTGATGTGCTCACCACCGGCAATGGTGGTGTTTCCTGTCGCGTTAAACTCTAGATAGCCGTTACCAAGAGGTCCCTTCTGCATGTCGAGGATCTCGGACAGGTTGGGAACAAGCTGATCGAAGTAGAAGTTGCCGTCGAAAGGTACAGAGTTGTTTCCTGGCCAGAGTTGTAGATCCCATAGGTTGATGAGACCGAGTCTAATGTCGCCCGACATGACGTTGAACGTCAAGTTGCCAAGTCCGAGCCGGAGGACTCCAGAGTTGGGGATGTTCAGCATTCCTTTCATGTTGTTCTTTGTTGTCCTATTGGCATTCAGATCAAAGTCCAAGCTCTTGAGCGCAAAGCCGTCAAGGTAGTTGAGAGAAGGGATATCAACAGTCTTCTTCAGGCTGCGGTGATACTTCAATGAGCCAAGCTTAATCTCAGGTTTTCCTTCTAACGACAACTCGGCATCGGGTTTGTCGAAGAAAACATTGAACCACTTGGTCAGCTCAGTCTCATTTGTTACCAGGAGTGTCTGGTTGGTGATGGTGACATTAGTGTGACTCTTGATGTGCGTTTCAGGGAACCCAAGCTTGAAGAATGAGGACACGGGCTTCGTTTCCTTGCTGTAGAGGAGGAGATCCATTGGCTTGAGAGTCGCAGGAATTGGCGTTTTTAATTGTGTCTCGATACTCATGTTCACTTCGGTAGGAGATATAACCTGTAAAGCGCCGCCGTAAATGGGGAGCTTCTGGTCATTGAGAATGTCTTGGACGATTGCGGGAATGATGACAGTGAAGCTGGGGCATTGTCAGAAGGTGCAGGTACTCAATTGATGGGATGAGACTCACAGCAGTGGCAGTAAAATGGCGAGAAGGATAGCGATAGCCAAGAGATACCACCATTTGAATCGCCAGAAATGACTCTTCACCTTTTGCCATTTGGTTGGGCCTGGAGCGACCTTCTCATCGCGAACATGGTCGTCGGAAGAGGCGTCGTTGCTGGCGGCAGCATCAGCAGCCGGCGCGTTCTGTTCGCCAGCAGCATTTGTCGCCTCAGCAGGCGCAGAAGTATCAGCGCCCGCCGCTGTAGGTTCTCTCTCAGAAGCCATTGTAATTAATTTACTGAGACAATACAATTGACAGCAAACAATTGCAATGATCACCAATACCTCAGAGAAAGAATGAGATGCTCCACAGACAGCTCAGACTTAAGGCAGAACAGCGAGGGTCTTAGGCCAAGACCTGCCCTGAATTTGGTTGCCCAAGCGCGAAAGACGGGCCTCCAAAGTTATACCAGGGTCATCCAAACCATTGAATGCACTAACCAGGCCCATCCCAGCTGGCTCCGTCCTGGAAATTCTGATCTGCAAGCGGGGTATAGCACTAAGAGACCGGGGGGCCAGGGTGTGAATACGAACCAGACTCGAATCTGATAAGTGATGGGCAGAAGATCCGGCACATGATCACTTCCCCTCACTTTCTCTGCAGACTAAAGTGTGTGCATCGAACAGGTTTGTCAAATCCCCAATGAGTCTAGTTTGCGATAGTTCCCATAGCTTTAGGTCTTCAACCGAAAGCCGAGAGAGATGCTTTGCATGTGTCAAGATTCTGGGGAACGGAACTTAGCTTGTGGCGCTTGAATTGCAAGCCTGAGGGAAACGGTTTTGGACAGGGTTGCGAGTAAGTTACCAGCGAGCCAGGCTCCCACGTCTAGTCAGGTTCCAGAGAGACCACGCCCCCCATGTCATTGTGCAGGCCTTGTCTACCGCGACAAAGCAAATAGCGGAGTCTCACCGAGACCTACCGAGACAAAATGGCACCCTGTTGCGCTGACAGAGGCGTGCCCAGAACAGTCATGTACGCGAATGCAATCAATGCATGTCACGACCTTATCGGAAAGGCGCGTGTTATTTTCGCTCAATGGCGCTGGTATCGCGAATACTCCAACGACAGAGATCTATGATGAATTGATGTTGCAGTGCGGCGTATGCCGACGGGTACTACTCTGCCATGCGCGCCCAAATCATCCCTCTGTCTTATGCCAGAACAACTATAGTGAGATCTTACAAGCATATTCACTTGACAGCACTCTTGGATACGGATAAAGACAGTTTCATTATGGCACCGTAGAGGCGCTTTCATAGGGTATCGTATAGGTCAAATATCCAAACTCATTAATACATGATTAAAACATCCCATCACGTAACCACGTTCATAACACAATCGTCACATTAAGACCGTCCCATTAGCTCCTTGAGCACCGCATGTACCAAGTCTCCTACAGTCGCGACAAGCTAGAAACAGAAGTTAGCATATTTTCGTAGTAGAATCGCAAGGTTGGACTTACCGGTGTCGCATCTCCAATGAGTTCCGATACTTGGTTGACAAAGTTCTTGGTAAGGAGATCCTCAGCATTTCCAACCAAGCCGAGAAGACCCTTGATGGTCTTGGGGTTAAGGAATGGCACCACTGCATCTACAATACCCTGAACGTCAATCTTCTTGAGGGCTTTGAGCAGAGGTTTGGCAGCGTCGACAAGACCAGTAAGATCAAGACCGTCCAGCTCCTTGAGCAAAGGCTCGATGATCTCAAAGAGCTCCTCAAGGTCGAGCTTGTTCAAGACTTCAATCAATGGTACAGCGCCCGAAATGAGGGTCTGTGTCTGGTTGACGAACTTGGCTGTGAGGAGATCCTCTGCGTTGTCGACGAGACCGACAATGCCCTTGATGCTCTTTGGCGTGAGGAGAGGCTCAATCGCCTTGAGCAAGCCGTTGAGGTCAATGTCATCCAGAGTATCAAGTAGCGGCAGAAGCTTGTTAACCAGCTTGACGAGATCGATCTTCATGAGAGCATTGAGAAGTGGCTTGACCTTCTTGATGAGATCTCCCAAGTCAAGCTCGCCGAGGGCGTCAAGAAGAGGCTGGAGCTGTTTAATGAGCTTCTTGAGATCGATGTCGCCAAGCGCCTCAACAAGCGGTACGGCGTCACCGATGAGAGTCTGGGTCTGGTTGACAAACTTAGGTGTGAGAAGGTCCTCAGCGTTACCAAGAAGATCCATGATGCCCTTGATACCCTTTGGTGAGAGTAGCGGCGCAAGTGCGTCGAAGAGACCCTTGATATCCAAGTCGCTGATCTCATCGAGAAGAGGTGACAGCTTCTTGACGAGCTTGACAAGATCGATCTTGCCAATCTCCTTCAGCAGAGGGCCTACCTGGTCCAGTAATTCGGGTAGATCAGCGTCGTCTAGCGAGGAGATCAGGGGAACAGCGCCAGAGATAAGCGTCTGAGTCTCGTTGACGAATTTCGATGTCAACAGATTCTCAGCGTTATCAACGAGGCGCACGATGCCCTTGATTGAGTCCTTGGTGAGAAGAGGTGCGAGAGCGCTGAGAATGCCCTCGAGATCAAGCTTGCCGAGCGTCTTCAGAAGTGGTTCAACTTGGTCGAGCAGGTCCTCGAGGTTGAGCTTGGACACGCTAGTGATCAATGGTCCAGCCTTCGAGATGAGAGACTTGGTCTGGGAAACGAAGTCCTTGGTGAGAAGGTTCTCGGCGTTATCAAGCAGACCAATGATGCCATTGATGGAGTCCTTCGTAAGCAGTGGCTGGACTGCACTCAAGATGTCCTGAAGCTTAAGCTTGCCAACTTCCTTGAGCAGAGGACCCACCTGGTCGAGTAAGCCTGCAAGATCCGCCTTGTCAAGACTGTCGAGAAGAGGAGAGGCCTTTCCGATGAGCGACTTGGTCTGAGAGACAAACTGCTTGGTAAGAAGGTTTTCAGCATTGTCGAGGAGTCCAATGATGCCATTGATGGAATCCTTGGTGAGAAGAGGAGCCACGGCACTGAGGATATCCTGAAGCTTGAGCTTGCCGACCTCCTTGAGAAGAGGACCAACTTGATCAAGCAGACCCTTGAGATCAGCTTCATCCAAGCTGTCCAGAAGAGGCGAAGCCTTGGAGATCAAAGACTTGGTCTGAGAAACAAAATCCTTGGTAAGCAGGTTCTCGGCGTTGCCCAAAAGACCGACAATACCCTTGATCGAATCCTTGGTAAGAAGAGGTGCAAGCGCGTCAAGAAGACCCTTGAGATCAATCTTGCCGAGGCTGACCAAGAGCGGGCTGGCGTTGGAGATGAGATTCTTGGTGTCGGACACGAAATCCTTGGTCAAGAGACTCTCAGCGTTACCCAACAATCCAACGATACCCTTGATGGAGTCCTTGGTGAGGATCGGTGCCAGTGCATTGAGCACGCCAGCGAGATCGATCTTCTTCAATTCGTTGATGAGAGGTCCAGCGCTGGTAAGCAGAGACTTGATGTTGTTCACGGTCTCCTTGTCGAGCAGGTCTTCAGCGTTGTTCAGCAGTCCAATGAGACCCTCGATGGCGTCCTTCTTGAGAATGGGGCTAAGTGCATCGAGAATACCCTTCAAGTCGAGATCAGACAGCTTATCGATGAGAGGTGAGGCGCTAGATAACAAGGTCTTGATGCTCTTCACAGTATCCTTCGACAGAAGATCCTCCGCGTTGCCCAATAGTGCAACCAAGCCCTGAATGGCTTCCTTCTTCAAGATGGGGCTGAGAGCATCAAGGACACCCTTCAGGTCGATGTCGGCAAGCTTGTCGATCAATGGTGATGCTTGCGACAACAGAGTCTTGATACTCTTGACGGTATCCTTGGACAGAAGGTCCTCGGCGTTGTTTAACAATCCAACCAAGCCCTGAATAGCCTCCTTCTTGAGAATCGGGCTGAGGGCATCAAGGACGCCCTTGAGATCGATTTCTGAGAGTTTGTCGATCAATGGCGATGCCTGTGATAGTAGGGTCTTGATACTCTTAACAGTATCCTTGGACAGAAGGTCCTCGGCATTGTTCAAGAGGCCGACGAGACCCTGAATGGCCTCCTTCTTCAGGATAGGGCTCAACGCATCCAGAACCCCCTTAAGGTCAATATCGGAGAGCTTCTCAATCAAGGGAGATGCCTCAGTAAGAAGAGTCTTGATGCTCTTGACGGTATTCTTGTCCAATAAGTCTTCTGCGTTGTTGAGCAGTCCGACAAGTCCTTCGATGGCCTCCTTCTTGAGAATGGGGCTCAAGGCATCAAGAACACCCTTGAGATCGACATCGTTCAGCTTGTCGATCAGTGGAGACGCGGCACCGATGAGGTCTTGCGTCTGGTCCACAAACTTGGGTGTCAAGAGAGTCTCGGCGTTCTTCAGCAAGCTCAAGATACCCTTGATAGAATCACTCGTGAGGAGCGGCTGCAGCGCTTTGAGGACTTCTTCAAGGTTGAGTTTGGTGAGTTGCTCGAGAAGTGGGGCGATATCCTTGATGATGGGGGAGACTTCACCGAGAAGACCCTGGATCTCATCGACAGTCTTGGCGGTGAGAAGATCGCCGGCGTTCTTGAGTAGAGTGACGATGCCCTGGATAGACTCCTTGGTGAGAAGTGGGTCCAAAGCTGATAGAATGCCCTCGAGATCAAGACCTGTGAGCTTCTTGAGAAGAGGAGCAAGCTCGTCGAGAAGAGGCGAGACATCGCCAATGAGGCCTTTGGTCTGCTTGACGAATTCTGGTGTCAAGAGGCTTGCGCCATTGGTGAGAAGACCGTCGATGTTGTTGAGGTTGTTGTCGGTAAGAAGCTTGAGAACCTTGGAGACGATACCAGCAATATCGACATCCTTGAGCTGGTCGACAAGACCCTTGAGATCGAGTTCGCCGACGAGATCCAGTAAGGGACCTGCTTTGTCGAGGAGACTTCTGATCTGGGTGGGCGCGGGAGGCTTCAATGTTGCTGCGAGATAGACCATAGCATCATGGAATGCCTCGAGGAACTCAGCCGATAGCAGGCCCTTGAGGGCTTTGAGGAGATCTCCCAACTCGCCGATGGCGTCTGTCAATCCCTTGAGGCCACTACCGAGGTCTCCAAGACCATCAAGCCCAGGGATTGAGACAACTTGACTTGAACCGCTGCTATCTGAATTTGAGTCATCATCTGAGCTAGAGCTGCCAGATTTTGAGCCAGAACCAGAGGTAGTATTTTGTCGCCTTATCAGAACAGGTGCGCGAGGAAATCTATCACTCTTGAGAAGTGTATTCAATTCCTTCAACGCGTCTGTGAGTTCTGATCGCGGTACAAGTGCGAGGTTGTGCTTCTCCAAAAGCTCGACCAATTGGCCCGAGAGCTCCGGTGCGGAAACAGTCTTTGGCTCAGGGGCCGCAAGACTAAATGGCGCAAGAGCCGATAGGAGCACCGTTGAGAACCTCATAGTGTGACAATTGAAAGGGAAGATGAGATAAGGAGCCCGAGTGAACTGTCTCACTATCACAGCTTGACTTGTAGCAAGGAGAAGGGGGGGAGAAGAGATAATCAAGCTGCCAAGGGTTCGTTTAAAGGAGGCTCTTTATCTCAGCCAGTCATCACACACGGATTTGCTTTTCGGGAACGTTGCAGGCACTCCACAGCTGTACCCCAGAAATCATGGATGATACCGCGGCAGGGAAATTGGTGCTGGAGGGGTAGCAGTGATGATCCTTGCTGTTCTAGCCAGGAGGTGGTGAGCACCCCTGCATCTCGCAAACTATTGCGCTTTGGGCACGAGGCTTTGCATCATTATCAGCTCTTTTGCATGGTCTCGTGGACAAGGTTCCTGGTCTAGCTTCTGGGGTTCACAATGGGGGGATGGGGACAGCGGAGCTGGGCCCGTTGGTGGTGATGAGCGCCACGAGTCAAAGCGCAATGGGACAGCGAGGACGCTAAACAGCACCGCTAAGACGTGAGCCTACAGGGGCCGATTGGCTACAAGAAAAACTAAGGACGATTTTGGTGGTAGAGGCCGCTATGAATTCTTGGATATTTACGGCATGGACTCGGACAGTGGGGACGAGGGTTCAGATGATAGTGTCGGGCCGTAACGTTTCAAGTAAGGGATCGCACTGACAGGTCTAGATGAGGAAACATCTTGGCAAGAATTGAGTGAAGTCAATTGAATCAAGTTCAGTGCGGAAAAAACAAGCTTACTACGGAATTGAATACGAATAACACTCTAAACTAATTATCGCGCTGCCTTGAAATCGACACCTCCAACCCTATTGACCACTCCAGCTCGATGGTAGTAAGTACCAGATCTAACGTATGGATCCAACTTCCAGTAGTTCATCTGTAGCAATTGGATCAACTCATCTCGCCTCTCGTGCGCTTCCTTGCCAGCGTCTGTATCAGGATTTGTGCCAATCCAATCAACAGTCGATCGATTGAACGAGTCAATCAGTTCCTGTCGCTCAATCTGTATCTTTATCTTCTTCTCCTCAGACTGCATCCTCTCGTTCTCAGAGGGAACAGGCTCTACATATTTGTACTCCCAAGGATCTTCACCGCCATAAGACTTCTGTAGGTTCTCTTTGGCGATGAACTTGAGGAGGCCCTTGGTACCGTTGGTGAAGTGGACCTTTGATGCGACGACAGGGTCGAGCCAGTGCTTGATGACGGTCCAGACACCTGGAAGGGATTAGCATGTAAATAGAGTTGGAGGTGGCAGAGTGTCAAACTTACCCCAAAATACGAATGGCGCGTTGTGGACAAGCACTACCGAGAGGGTTTCGGGGTAGCGCTTCTCGAGAATATCAACGAGGAACTTGACAACATGAAAATCCATGTTGCGAAGTCCAAAGCCTGTGAGATCAAAGATCAAGCAGACCTTGTCTTGCGGCTCTCTTGCCATGACCCTCAATGTCTCGATATTGTGCAAGACATATTCTTCCATAGACTCAGCAGATTGTTTGTGAGGGTCGTGAAGTCGGACTCTGATAACATAGATGGGATAGTTGTCTTTGTCTGTTCCTCTGACGTAGCTCTTGCCTGAGCGATACTGCGCCATGAATGACTCTTCATCGGTGGTGAGAGACTTCTTGAGACCGACTGCTTCACCGCCTCCGACAATGGTCTTCTGAATCTGTCGCTCGTCGCGCCAGTTGAGAGCAGAGACAAACATGTCAACAGCCTTGTTGACATCCCAATCGCGCGCTCGAAGAAATCGCAGGAGCGTGGTATCGGGATGATCGGCCATGATCGACTCCCAGAGATTCCGTGAGAAATGATCAGAATCTTTGTTTTTGAGGTGCTGAAGGTATTCATCTGTGTTGTCGGGAGCATCATGGGCGATATTCTCATTTCCGCATAATCGCAGAATGTGGACCCAGGCCTCTTGGAGGCTCTTCTTTTGCTCAAGGGTAAGATTTCCCCGATGGCCTGGCTCAGATGAAGAAGACATTGTGATATCGAGTGTGCTGACTGATGAGAATGAGTGATTTAGAAAGCAAGTAAAGAGCTCGTTCATGAAGAACTTACGATGTGATGATCTTTCCAAAAACTTCAGTTTTCAAGAAGTCGTCTAGTTATCAGTCTTGCGATGAAACAAGCAAACATGAAACGAATCACGGCTTCGTCGACATCAGCAATGTGAAGATGGGCTTCCTCGGCATGGAGTGGAACTAAAGTAAACTAAAGGAGAGGTGCGATGATCAATTTGGGACACGTCGGAAGGTGGTCCTGAATTAGGAAACGAGCAAAAGAGCGCTATGACATTCTTGGATTGTGGCATCCATCTCATCCTTCGGCAATGCGATGCTCGCAAGCCATGGCATCTGGGGCTAATGCACCCCGCACGAGAACTTAGAAGGCCCAAACCCCAGACGGGAGCCAAAAGACGTCACAAGCAAGCTTTACCGAATTGCGGGGTTAGTTATTGCGCTATTTGGGGCAGATTCGAAGATCAAGCTGGGAAATTGGGCATCTCGATCGAGTTTAGCTGAGGGGATCGTGGTTTGGTGAACTGAGTTGCTGGAACTGGCGTGAATGTGGCTGCTTCTTGACAGTTGAGCTAGCTATCGCATCCATTCACCCCACGTACTGTATGCATGCATGCACATCGCACAGACTAGATTTGGAATCGACATGTCTAAGAATCCACGAGTCAAGCAAACTATCACTTTGTTAAAGTTCTGACCGACATCGACCACTTTCATTTCTTTATCAATGCTAATGCGGGTGGTTTTTGATCATCTCTCTTCGGTCGATTTCCGTTATCTTATCGTCGTGGCTGTCACGAGGCTTGCGAGCGTTGGTCACATTGACAAAGGCTTACCCTGAAGTTGGCATTCCTTTGCCGGCTCCGCGACTTTAGTCGCCAAAGAGGTTTTAGGACTGTAACGTAAGCTGTAGTCTAGGGTATTGCGGAACATATTCATCGCTGTCTCTTGAAACAGTATTTGCATAGCTATGTCGGTAGTTGGTGGCAATGAGTTAAACATGGGTAAAATAGCTCCAAATTGAGCACCCCGATATATCACAAGATAGGATAAGTTTAGCAAATGCCATAACCACTTTGAGAAAGCTCATGATATCTTCATGTAATAATAGACAGTTCAGAATATCGCAGTATTTACTAAGTGACTCCTTTAGACGGCGATCTTATACCAGCCTTTTGGGTCTTGCACAGACTTGAAGTCCAAATCAAGTTAATGTACACAAAAAGAAGTAGATCTAGTTGCTACTCAGATCAGATTAAACTTGATTTCAGACTGATACTGAGAGAGTTTCTCCCTTTCAAAGGGATTAGGCGAATCAGGAATCATGCATTTCAAACCAGTCTGCGGCTTGTCCTTCCCAGCCGTGTAGAGCAGATTGCCAAGTCCAACAGGCTGCGAGTACATGAAGACATAAAAATAAGCGCTGCCAGGCTTGATATTGAAGTGAATTCCGGCAGGTAACCAAGTCACCTCATCAGGACCGATGCGTGAAGAGCCAGCCAATTATCGTAAATTCAAGATATCAGTTCAACACATAGAAGCATTGCTCGACGTCTGGGAACCGGACTCTACCAAATAGAACCTGAGTTTCAAACTGGTTAGACCATTCGAGGGTAGCCAAGCTGTATCTGTTTCCAGATTCGGTGACATTTGGACGAACGACCGTTCCGCCGAGTATAGCACTTAGTCCTGTGCGGTTGCGCGGAAAGTACAGCTTTTGAGTACCAGGCAGCTGGTTCTCTGAACCGCTCCAATACTGCGGCTCAACTAGCTTGTGGTTCGGCACAGGAATCACATCAAACTCGGTCATGACATTTGCCACGCCAGAGTTTAGCTTTTGAGCGGCACTTTCAATCTCGGCGTCGGCCACATCAGGCCAGTGTATGGCTCACAAAGACCTCGAAACATGTGCTCAAATCCAGCGGGCGTAATAATACCGAAGATCTCAGTATGGACGCGAATGAACTGATATGCATGGATAGCGCCCTGTGAATCATCAGTATGAATGAATGAAAGTACGGCATTCACGACTTACTGGAGCAACACTGGCATAGTCTCCAGTGCTGAAAACTCTGCACTGGCCATTGAGCGCGACCTTATGCTGGCATTTGATGCAGAGAAAGTCATGGTGGGTATGTTAATGATAGTGAGTCGGAACAGGAGGGGGAAAGGCTAGACCACCACTGGTCAGAATGGTGAACTTCCCGTTTGTTCTTTTCCGGTCAGAAGGAAATGAGCGACTGAAGGAGTGCCAGAGACGTATACTTTGTCTCCAGAAAACGATTCGAAGCTATAGGGTTCTTGGTAGGGGTTGGTTTACCGGCCGCTGATGGTGGCAGCTCAATGCGTTACATTTTTATATTGAAACTTCCAGTAAGATGGAATACAGAAGTGCCTCGTGCCTTTGGACTGTTGGAAGTCTTTGACTCGGTTCATTCATCATCGCGCTTAAGCCCGGCGTGTTTATCGTATACCTATTCCCGGTCGTCTACGGAATCTGGGGAAATCCGATGCCTGAACATGTATTGTAACGGTTAGAGTTGTCGGATACAGGCTTTTTCGGGTGTCTATGCAAAGAAAAACTTTATTAATCGGTCTCGGTGCTCGCTGGAAGAGCGAAATACGACAAAACTGACACCTACAGTGTCATGATTGATGAGCTCGCGTAGAGACCTGTATAACAGCATCGCCATTAAACGGAGGTTTTGGCACCGTCCTGCTCGGTATCGGTATTTAGCGAGCGCGAGCGAAATCCACAGTTGGCCTAGAATGCCATATCAGGACCAGGCTCCGGAACTCATGGCGCCCAATTGTGGATCAACAACGCCTCTTCGTCAACGGTAGCTATTCTCGGGAGCTGGATTTGGAAATGGTCACTGTTTCAAGGCTCAACGGTCAGCGGCTAGGGCTCATAGCCGCTACTGACGCGTTATCGGATGTCGGATAAGGGCATCATGATATATCTGAAGTTCAGATATATGAAGACGAGAAATCGATTGCGAAGACTAAAAAAGATAGTCAAATTAAGCTACATCAGTCACAGTTTCTTCCCATAACAATACAAGTTAATTGATCGTCTTGCGAAATGGACCAGCTCTCTTCAGTTCCCCGCTCAATTGCTGAAAGCATTAAGCCAACCTTGAAGATTTACCTTCCGCTTCTCAACAAGAACTCAACTGCCATCAAATCAACTTTGCGAAAAACATTCTCCTATGGTCCAAACCCTCGCAATAACCTAGATATCTATTATCCCGCTAACAACACCACCGGGGCTGGGTGCCCTGTCTTCATATTTGCGTATGGAGGGGGCTTCACTCAAGGAAGCAAAGCCTCTGAAGAACATCTACTTTACCAAAACCTCGGACACTTCTTTGCGGAGAAATGTGGATTCGTCACGGTCATTCCGGACTATCGCCTTGTACCAGAGGCACGATTTCCTTCTGGCGGACAAGATATCGAGATGGTTGTGAAGTGGCTCATAGATAACAACGACAAGATAGGAGGCTCACATCCAAGACCGTTGTTCATGATGGGCAACTCTGCTGGTGCTGTTCACCTTTGCACATTCTTGATGCACCCTTCGTTCGCTGAGCTTCGTGGCAAGATCACAAGTAACAGCGACACTTGCCCCCTTCGGCTCAAGGCTGCTGTCTTTTGCTCGATGCCGGCGTCATTCCGCAACCCCCGCCCTTACCGGGTTTCTACTCTTTCAACCTACTATGGACAGACGATCGAGCAGGATTGTCCCGTCGGGCTTCTTGAGGCCTGTAACAAGAACAACGGTGTCTCAGATGTTGCACCTGGGGTCCAGTTCCTTCTGCTGTATGGATCCCTTGACCCCGGAGATGAGATTTTAGCCAGCAACATGGAGTTTGTTGAGACTTGGCGATCGGGTAAGGGAAGGAGGGGAGTAGAGCTCGAAGTTCAGGCTATGGAGGGCCACAACCATATCTCGCCTCCGCCAGCTCTCGGTACCAATATTCCGAAAGAGGAGGTCTGGGGATTTAACGTAGCTGGATTCTGCAACGCAGCAGCTCGAAACTGAGGTGGGATCTTGATCTCAATCGATCATAGTATTAAAGAAAGAAGTAGAAGCACCAGCGAGTTAGGAATTTGGATGGAGTATTCAGACAGTGAGGAAGTAGCCAGTGACTTTCATTCTGCTAAATATATACGTGAGAAATAGATATATACAATTGAACCATTTCCTCGAACATCATTTTACCATCAACTCTTTATCCAACTAGGAGAATTTGTTGTATGATCCAGCGAAATACGTCAACAACAGCTTACAGGGCGTTGACCAAGGCATTGAAAGCAGCCTTAGGCTGGTAGTTGCCGTCGTACAGGAGAGGGTTGTCACTAGATCGCCACGAGTCCTTGTCAGAGACACCCCAGACGGTGATGCCGACACACTTAGGAACGGCAAGGCAACCGTTCATGACAGTAAGGTAATCACTAGCACTGGCACCGGTAATGTCAAGCTCAGTGATAGCAATCTCACTAACGCTCGAGGCAGCAAGGGCTTTGAGAGCATTGGGAACGCCAGAAGCTGGGTTCCAGCCACCAGGACCAGCAAGATGGCCCTGAGAACCAATGCCATCGATGGGAATACCAGCAGCAATCCACTTGTTGACGTGAGCGACCATACCGTTGGTCACCTTGGCGTAGTTAGCAATGTCGAGGTTGTAGTCGTTGATGTAGAGCTTGGCGTTGGGGTCAGCGGCGCGGGCGGCGCGGAAAGCAATGCCAACAAAGTCCTCACCGAGAACCCGGCTGAAGACACTGTCGCGGAGGTTACCGTCCTCAGCGAAGATCTCGTTGACGACATCCCACTGGAGGATCTTGCCCTTGTAGCGGGTGACCAGGGTTGTAACGTGGTTCTGAATGACCGAGGTGAGGGTGGAGCGGTCGTTGATGTTCTGAACCCACTGAGGCAGCTGAGAGTGCCAGAGGAGAGTGTGGCCACGGATGAGCTTGCCGTTCGCAGTCGCGAAGTTGACGACCTGGTCAGCGTTGCCGAAGGAAAAGGAGTTGCGAGAGGCTGTTACGTGTTTGTTAGACTGGCACCTAAATCGTTTTCTAAACCGGAAGCTTACGCTCAGTGGCATCCCACTTCATGCTGTTCTCGCATGTCACTTGGCCAAACTGGGCTTTGACAATGTTGGTGAGGGCAGTGTTGCTTAAGTGGTAGTAGTCGATCTCAGTACCGAAGTACTGCTTGCCCTTGGCCTTGAACTTGGCGTCGAGGCCAGTACCGCCACTGCCACCCGTAGGCTGAGTACCGCCACCAGTCTGAGTTGTTGTTGTTAATGTAGTTGATGGCTGGGATCCTCCAGATCCTGGAATACACTGATAGTACCAGTCGTTGATCTTCGAACACGTGAGGCCACTTTGACAAGTTGTAGGACCGTTCCAGCCAATGCCACCACCTGTAAGAAGTTTTAGCTATCGAGTATCGAGTTCATCGGGGCTGCTGTTACATACACTGTCCCCAAACGGGAGACTGGGCAAGGGCGGCAGCGGGAGCGAGAGCGAGGAGAACCGAAAGGGTATGCATCTTGACTGATCTCAGTGAGTTGATGCTGAAGCAGAAGATACTGTCTGAAGATGTCGAACGCAACGTCAAGGGGTTACTCCCGTCCTTATATATAGCTTTGATATAGCATCCTACATTCCATATTCGCCCCCAGGTCTATAGAATCGCAAATTCTGACCAATCCAATCGATTCCATCGTGTTTTGCCGGGAAATTGGCATGCCTGGGGTTATAGAGCCTTATGTGCGGAGAACCAAGCTCCGAATGAGGCCCATTGAGGAAATGTCGGAGCATCGCCAAGTTTGTCGTCAACGCCCTAAACAGAAAGCTGCGATGGCGTCCCCCGCAAATATGGGTCGTTTTTAATTGTGCAGCGGATAATATTGGTTTGAGATCGAGACCTACTCCGAACTGGGGAGAGTTTCTTAATGCGAGCTGATATTACGTCCCTTTCTGGGATTAGATGCGAAGCTGGTGGCTGTAACATCGAAATTGTTGTTCGGAGGTCTGCGGGGAATGGATTGTGAATTTAGCCGATCCGCGAACGTCTGCCTCTATTGTTCGAAGCTTGCCTGGATTTGATGTATATTGGCAATATTATAGCATGATCCGATTAGCGAGGATGGCAAAGACACCCGATATTCCGAATCATTCAATTTGCCTATACTTAGCACAAACTAGCCACGTACCGATGGACAGAGACAGTTTCTGAATAGATCATTGTGGAAGATAGAGCCGGTATACTGATGACAGGTGTCTCTCTGAAAATCTACACCTGTCCAAGCGAGCACATTAGATTGAGGAAAGTTAAGCTTACTTGGTTAGCCCTCGCCGCGGAACATCACAAAGCTGTCCAATGCAGGTCAACACACTGTCTTACCTGTTCGTAAGGCGTCAATGAACTGCCATGTCTCTTGCCGAGCCTGCCAAGAGATGGGGTTAGGTTGCATCCAACTCGGACGAAGGATGCGGAGGATGCCATTTATGAACCGATTTGGCAGAATTGGATCAGCTCGTCCGGCTAATCACCGACAACCCTGAGAAATCTGACATCCACGTGGTGGCATGCTTGCTGAACTCTAGGCGCTCCTATGGATGGAAGCCAAGAGCCGGATCTTTCTATGCGCGCAACTTGGAACGCATTGTGAGTTAAAGAGGAGGGTATCCTTAAACAATTATCTTGGCTAATTTTAATTATCCTTGAGATGAAGTCGAGTACTCATGATCAGAGGGCCTCGTTGATGTCAAATCACTGGACTCAAGCAGCTTGTAGGTTTCTGGTATGGGTGAGTTGATGTTGCTCATAAATTAGACACAAAGTTATTTACACACACAACTAGAGAAAGGCAATATGATTCCAGTGAGAATTAGCTGCAATTATTAGGTCTAACTGCAGTGGAAGGGCTCAATGGCACTGTGTATGGTCTGATGTTGAACTGCTTACATACTCTTCCGTCTCCGCCTCAGGTGCCCACGATCGAGTTCCCGCTGACTCAGACTGGTATCAGGTCACACTGACTCCACGATAGAACCATAAGCATGAACCGTGTAAGACGACTGGCTAAGATCCCTTCTAATGGCTTACGGCGTGTGTAAAGGTAACGTTAGATCTATTACTACCTTAGCATGGATTACTCACGGCGACTCTTATGCAAAGCGACGAGAAGCAAGCTGGTATTTACTAACGAGAAACGAAAAGCAATTCTTTATATACAATACTACCATCACTTGTACTCCAGACCTGTAGAAATATCTCCCCATCTCGCTCCAGCCATATCCACGAAGTAATTCGACTTAGGACTCCACAGGCCCGTACCACCCTTGGGGAAGACAGAGCTAGCAGTCTTGAGATATGTCGAAGACAGACTCATCATTGGCTTCACTGGCATGCCACTTGTTGAAAGACGAGGGACCACGACGCTGGTCTTACTCTGTGTCATCTTGTTCAAAATTCGCACAAACAGCCTCGCGCTGACATCAGCACCAAGTGTCCACGACGCATTTTCATATCCGAACATGAAAAGCAGGTTCGGCACATCCTGGAGCATGACAGTCTTCCAGGCGAACTTGTCGGCGACGTTGAATGGGGTGTCATCGATGCTGAACTTGATACCTCCACCGAAGCGAACCTTGAGACCAGTTGCTGTGACAATAAGATCTGGATTTAGTGAAGCTCCAGACTCAAGCTCAATGCTCTTCTCAGTGATAGTCCTGATCTTATCTGTCACGACATTTGCTTTACCCGAGCGAATAGCCGCGAAGAAATCACCATCCTGACTGGCGCAGAATCGTTGCTCCCAGGGATTATATCGAGGCTTGAAGTGAGGGTCCCAGCTGACATCGGGAGGAAGATTCTTAATGGTGACATACTTGATGAGCTTCTTGGCCAGACCAGGACAGGACTTGCAGAACACGTTGGTAAGATAGCTCCGAACCAGCCAGAGGAGTCTGTTGAGGAACAGCGCGATGCTGGCGGGGAAAACGGTCAAGAGAAGACGTGTAAAAAGGCTGCTTGATGGAAGAGGGAAGATGTAGCCTGGACTTCTCTGCAGCATTGTGACGCGCTTGGCTTTGTCGGACATGGATGGAAGAATTGTGACGGCGGTAGCTCCACTACCAATGATGACGACCTCCTTGTTGGTGTAATCGTAGTCCTCAGGCCAAAACTGAGGGTGAATGACCTTGCCTTGGAACTTCTCAATTCCAGGAATCACAGTCTGTAGAGGGGTCTGGTAGTCATAGTAGCCGGTACCGAGGAGCAGAAATCGACTACGGAAGGTAACTGGCTTCTCATCTCCAGGTCGTGTAACCTGAAGCTGCCATCGCCTCTCCTTAGAAGACCAGTTGGCTTCTGTAACAGAGTGCTTGTAGCATATATGGTGGTCAATACCAGTCGATCGCGCCGACTCGATCATGTAGTCCTTGATCTTGTCACCTGGTGCAAGCGACTGATCATGCTTCCAGGGACTCCATGGGAAGCCAAAGGTGAAGATATCAGAATCGGATCGAATGCCGGGATACTTGAAGAGATCCCATGTGCCGCCGATGGAGTCGCGGCCTTCGAGAATGGCGTAGGTCAAGTCGGAGGGACCTTCGGTTTGGAGACGGTAGGCAGCGTTGATGCCGGAAATACCAGCGCCGATGATGATAACATCAAAGGTGTTGGGTTCTTCTGATTGCTGTGCCATGTTGATGAGTGTTGTCTGAGTAGTTTGTGTTGCTGATGATGCTGTCCACAGTGGACGTTGACGGTCAATTTTGTACGAAGATGCTGAGAGGAGTCTGAAAGATTCGCACTCCGTTGGATCAATAAACGTTCCGCGGACAGACGAAAGATGTGAAGCCTCGGCACTTTAACAACAGCAATCAGGGTCTCGCGTCACAGCTCCTCGAATGAGTAGCTAAGTTCTGGTTAAGCTTCCGAGTCCGACAGGCGACAATATGAACCCATTCTTCCGCCCCCGCGGGGCCCGTCTCCGATAAAGACCCAAATCTTTCATGACAACTAACAAAACTAATAACGTCATGCTTGGACTTTGACTGGGGGCGAGCCAAAGTGTTGATCGCAAGCTAAACTCTATACAGAAACTTCGCGTTGAGGGTTCTGAAGATTGTGGGGTAGCCTCGGCACGTCCCCAGTGATCGTCTTCATGGAGGGGAGACCAAACTACCGAGAGAATCACGCGACGGAGGAGACGAGACTTGTCAAATCTGCAGAGATGATCATCTTGGCTCCGAAGAGGGGTCGATCACTAAAACAAATGACGAAATGTTTCGACGTTTATTAGAAATTTACATGTGAAACTTGTTGAGCTATGTAGATCTTGTAGAAACTTCGATATCCTTCTGCCTACTATGCCTTAGCCCTCTGTCCCGCTGCCACCATCACGAAAAAGACACTATGCATAGCTTCGTAGATTCAACCCCGCGCGATGGTTCAAGAAACGCCGCGCATGCTCAGCTGCCTTTTCTGCCTCGGCTGTAAAGTCAATCCTGTCGCCGAGCAGGATAATGTCATGAGGACAACCTTCCGAGATGTCCAGGTACATTGGCCAGCCATTCTTCTTGTAGCGTGTGACAAAGTTGGTGATGTCGTCGCATAGAACTTCGCCGCCGCCGGCGTTGACGTAGACTGGGAAAGGCTTCTCGATCTGGAAGGGATGGCGTAGAGGGGACAGGTATGGACTGGCTGGGTCAATTGCGCCAAAGCCAGAGACTGTCGTTGCGCCCCAGCGCGCAAAGTGCATGTTGAGATAATCCGTCTTGTAGTTGGGTGATTGAGTTGCATCTTGTTCCATTGCGCCAGCGACATCAGTCCAAGGTGACCAAAGAGCCATTGCACGAGGAAATGGGACCTCGTCTGCTTGGCCGTACTCGTGGATGTAGCGTACCAAGGCGAGAGCTAGGTTTGCGCCAGCTGAATCGCCTGAGAAAATGATCTGGTCCGCAGGAATACCTCTTGTCTTGATGAGATGAAGATATGCTGTAAGTGCATCCTGAAGAGGAGCGGGAAACTGCCCGTTGTTACTGCTGGACAGTCGGTAGTTGGGCGAGCAGACATGCGTAGCACCCATATGCTTAATGAGAGTCTTGGCTGTGAATCCAGTATCTTCATCGCGACCATTTCCAATTACAAAACCACCACCATGAAAGTGCAAAACAACCACCATGCCAGGATGGACGATGCCAGCGGGCGGTGGTCGGGCGGGTGTCCATGTCATGCCCAATTGCGCAGGCTGAACCGTGTGATCCGTGCAAATTCCTCTGTATAACTTTGGTGATCGTGGAGCGACGACTTCGAATCGGTTTTTCTCTTTCCCTTGGTCAAATCTCATTTTGTCGCCTGATTTGGTGAGAGACCAGTAGAGCAGCAAGAGGCGGACGACGCGGACACGGACAGCTTGGTTCAACGTCCATGTTCTGTTCGGTCGAAGCCATGGGACGAGACAAAGGGATATGTCGAATAAAAAGCGCGAAAGAAGCCATGGTGTGATAATAAATGCGTAGGTATAGCCAAATGCTGTTTTGAGCGTGCTTAATACTGCCATGATGAGTGAAGCGTTCGTGTAAGTTGGTGAGGCTGTTGGTGATTATTAACGTGGAGAGGAGGCGGTAGAGAGCGACGCCGCGGGACCCGGGGTCTTTAAGTAATTCACCAGCCTCGGTCAACCAACTTACAGGATATTCCCGGTCAAAAACAGAGTTTTAATTATCATTTTACTGATAAATATCATCTTGAACTACATGCAATTAGTATTCGTGGTGGGATACGGCATCACTTGCGGTGATTAAAATGCCGGCACGGTGCCCAAATGAGGTGTTCAATATGGCGGTCGCATTCAATTGCAAGCGAGTCTATAAAAGTACAGAAAAGCTCCTGGGCTTTTTTTGAGTGTGACAATTCATGTCAAGCTACCTATCGCCTTTCCAGATACAGTCGCCATCTATTTGTTTTGTTCTTAATTGCCTGCTGTCTTGCCAACTGCATCGCGAACAACCTCCTGCAGCCAAGTTGGCCATCCTCTAATGCCAGAAATAACATCAACAGACTTGGGAATGATAAGTTGACCACCACGTCGGCTCTTGATCTGAGCGACAACCTCCTTGGCGATATCATCAGCAGTCAAGAGACGAACACCACCACGCTCCAGACGGTCTACGAAGCCCTCGACGAGAGGTGTTCGGACAAAGTTGGGATGAACCACTGTTGTCAAGACATTGGGAGCCTTGTAGAAATGCTTGATCTCGCTCGCAAGTGACTCGTGGAAAGCCAGGGCGCCAGCCTTTGTAGCAGAGTAATCGGCTCCTGTGGCGAGGGCGACAAAGGACGCGATACTGGCAACTGTGATGACATGGCCCTTGTTCAACTGGATCATGCGCGGGAGGAATTGCTGGGTGGTGTACCACAGCGCCATGAGGTTGACGCCCATGATCTTGCGAAGGAATGACTCTGGCATCTTGAGGATGGGCATGGGGGAAGTGATGCCAGCGTTATTGATGAGGATTGATGGGTGACCAAGTTCTTTGCGCACTGCATCGGCAGCTTCAGCGACAGACTCGGTCGTAGTAACATCGCATCGATAAAAGTGAACGAGGGGGTTTACTTCAAGTTGCTTTGGCAAATCTTGAACATCAAAGACAGCGACACGGATTCCCATGGCGGAAAGCTTCTCGACAATGCTCAGTCCAATACCGCTGGAGCCACCAGTAACAACAGCGATCTCATTCTTCCAGTCCCAACCTGAAGCAGCTGTCATTCGCCATGAGTTATGAGCCATGGTGTTGAGGAACCGATTAATGGTTCGAACAATGCCCAAGCTGAGCCATACGTATAGAATCTTCTTCAAGGTCGTGAGCTCCAGGGTATGTGAAGCATGCTCTGGGAGCTTGGCGGCGATTGAGGCGAGGGCATTGTTCACGGCGTCGGGAGCAAAAGTTGCTGCGGCGAGCAATGAACCAGATAAAAATGGCGATAGAAGGAGTTTGCTCGCATTGGAGACATAGGCAATGACGGGAGAGTAGAGCATGGAAGACATGATGATTTGCACAGGGAAGAATGATGATTGAGTTTGGTCTGTGAGTCTGTGCCGAATTACTCGATTGCACATGCAAGCAAGCTACCACTAAATACATCTTATACAAACTAATTAAGCTCCAACGTCTTTCTCTAGCTCCATCGTCAACTATCACGAGTTGGCAAAGAATGAAGCCGATCACGATGCTGTTGAAGCCGAGGCTAGATTCGCTCAACCAACGACAACTCTTGCAATCGCAAGCTTAACCAGAACAAGCCACAACGATGATCTTTTCTCTTCTCTCCACTTCAACGGACGGCACTTGACCTCCCTCGTCGCGTCCCCCTGTCATCACAACGCTAACCCATGGACCTTAAACCCTGTTTCCAGCTCGTTAGTCCAGGTCTCTTGCGGGGTCTACCTCTCTGAACCGAGACACTAATACGTCCGTGCCTTGAGAAGAAACACGCTGTCCGCCCTGAGTTTGCGTTGGCTATCTTCTTGTCTCCATTCTTCCCGCGGGCTCCGTAATTTCGTAATCGCAATTGTTGCGTTGCTTTCCCCAGACTTTCCATCCCGTACAATCAGCTCACCCACGTTTGCGTTGTCTATCAGGACGTACTTCCTATCTTAGCCAAAGATGGTATTCCCAGGTCGCTTTAGCTCAGGTTGTCTGCGGTGTCGTCAGCGAAAGGTCAAGGTGAGTAATGCAGTCGTTTCAATTGAGCGGTATTTGTTCTAATCTGTTATCTTTGGGCAGTGCGACGAGGGGAAGCCGACGTGTCGACGATGCTACAACTACGGAAAGCCATGCCTTGGATATACCGACGAGTTTCATTTTAGACACTCTGCGCCCCAAAAGGCGAGATCGCAAAGTACATCTTCCAACACGTCGCGCGCGTCCAAAGCGCCAAGTATAGCCAGCGCCAGCACAGCGAGTCCCCCGCAAGATGAGAAACCGCCCGAAAAGGAGCCCCCGAAGCCCAAAACGCGGCCTCTGGAAGCGCCCATTCGACGGAGATCGGTAGCCATGGTTCGACACCCGACACAATCATACGATGACATGTCGCTATGCTATTTCGTGCGTCGCTTTGTGTCGCCCGATGACGACGATGGGTTTCCCGGACATTTCAGCTTCCTACCGAGTTTGTTCGACCACTACAAGGATGGACTCGTCGAAACAGCGACACTGAGTGTTGCCCAATTGGCTGCGTACAATCATTTGGGCAACGAGGAACTTCGGACACGGTCTTTAAGAAATTATGGACGTGTTATCAAGGGCTTGCAACAGAGTATTCAGTCTGATGACCAAGCGATGGACGATAAAGTCATCGCTACCATTCTGCTGCTATGCACTTACAAGGTAAGTCCCACGCGACATCAATTACTTCACTTCTGACTCCATGATAGGACTTTAGTGGTGAAGGATTAGGTGATCCGAATGAACATGCTTCAGGGCTGTTTTACCTGCTGGAGAAACGAGGGCCAAGCCAGATTGGTACACGAAGAGGAGCCGAACTCTTCTTGCTTGCTTTGCTGCGACTGGTAAGTCACGCGACAACACAGTCACATGCCAGGAATGACACTGACTCAAATGATAGCAAATCTATTCATTCTTGCATGGCGATGATGCATATACCGACCCAGGCGCCATCGCCACCGTCATCGGCATCTTCGACCCTCTTCTTCGAGCACTCGCGATGATGGGACGCACTCTATCGCTGCGTCATCGTCTGTGCCGACTTATGCAATCAGATCCATATCAGCCACAGGGCGCCAGCCCCTCAACAGCATCGCAGAGTAGTACCAGTACAGAAGACGAGAGAATCCTGATCCAGGAATGCTTCGAGATGCTCGATGCCTTTTGCTCCTGGGACATCGAAGCAGCAGAGTACTGGCAAATGACCTTTGAGGGTCGCGGCGTTCCAACGACCCTTGGTGAGATGAGCGCTGGTAGGATGCACTACGACGCTGAGACAGCTTGCATCATTATCCTCGTCCGATCAGCTCGTCTCATCTTACTCCAGACCATGCTTCTCTACCAAAATACATTGCTACCAACGGAGGATGATGATGGGTATAGTTACAATTCATGGGCAGAAACCGTTCCCTTCCTTGAATCCGATGTCCGCAAAACCGTCGATGACATGCTCGCCGCCGTGCCATACGCCCTGGGCGATATCGACCCGAGCGGCATGCCAGCGACCATGCTCCACGACGGCGCAGCGGCCATCGTCATTGTTCACTCGATTAGACTTGTCACACACTGTGTTTACACCACGCCTGAACAGACTGAAAGAGCAGCTCGTATCCTTACTAGATTGAACTCCGCTGTAGGAATTAGGTCGGCTGTTGGATGGGTCCCTGGTGATACGTATGGAGCACAACCCTTTCAAGCTCTTACGCCGTCTTCTATTATGATGTCACCGGGTCGCATGGATTGCACCGAGGAGACTTTTAGTTCGCCTGGTGCGCTGGGGTTGCTTTCATCTTGATACCAGCATTTGTACACGATTTAGGCTGTTTTAATACGTACATGGATAGTTGTCTTTCGTTCTCAAATTGGAAACCCTTACCACATTGTCCAAAATAACCTGATCTCCTCGTGACTCATGTCCGACTTACTCAATCTTTAGTGACGAGCTGAAAAGCTCCATACGGTCCAGCACCATGGCATCTCTTTCCCAGAGATGCCTCAACGCTGGGTAGATTGGTCCACCCAGAATTGTCCACCAAATCGTGTTGAAGCAGATGACCACTCGGCTGGGGGCTCTTTGTGCCGAGTAGAGTTGATAACCGGTCCAGATGGCCATCGCTAGGCAGGTACAGTATACATCCCATCGCAAGAACGAGACTACGATCTCCCTCGATTGCATCGCAGAAACGGGCGGGTTAAGCAAAGCCAGAGTCGGAGGGTTCGTCAACGATGTGAGGGCGAGAATGTGACGTCCGGAAACACTGTCTGTGAGGTCCATGGAGGAAGCGAAAATTGTCCCAAATACAGCCAAGTGTACTCCAACTGTCAGTGTTGTGATGAAGCGATATGCGCGATTCATAGCTTTTCTGCAGGCTCTCGGGTCGATATGGGCGGTGTTATTGGCCTTTCCTCTGCGAGACCAACAGACCAAGCGGGATATCCGCTGGATGGCAGTTTGATATAGAGGGAAGGGCTGCCAGAGAGCCACGGCGACGAACTTGGCGTCCCTTGAGACGTCCAAGATCAGCGGCAAGCACAGACCAATGGTTGGTACAATGTAGGATATGACGGTCGATATCGGGAGAAGGCTTAGATCGCACGGGTCGGCTAGTAAATATGCTTGTTGAGGAGTCGCCGGTAAGAGCAGGAGTTGCAGAGTGAGATATATCGGAGCAATGATTGTTATTGTGACGGATTGAAAGACGATACCGAAACTTCCGGTCCTGTAGTGTATGTCAGTGTTAGGCCAGCACTCGTGCATCGAATCATTCTCCTACCAGCTCAGAATTGTTCCCCGGTTACCAAATCTCAGCCCTTCGAGAGCTATAAGATACCAAGCACCACAGAACTGCGCTGCCAAGTACACAAATGCCAGCAGGGCCTCAAGGTCCATGCCCTTGCTCTCGGGATGCTTCTTGAGTCCTTGAGCGAAGAACTCCAAGAGCAGCATCACCGGCTCGTCAATTGACGGATAACCCGTGAGCTGTCGAGAGATCGAGTCTGACATGTCCAAAGGACATAACGAGCTTCCGTCGAGCGACTTTGCGTTTGTGATGCAGTCCCGAACAGCATCAAAGAAGCCGTGACGGTATGAAGTCCCCATGCTAGCATAGCCCCCTAGAAGGGCACAGCTTAGAATGAGACCAACGATAGACTTGGGAGCCATTGGAAGGTTTGCCTGAAGGTGGTTCGCTTGTGAGGATCCGATGACGATGGTGCAGAGTCTGATAAATCTGCTCAACTCAACAAGAAGTCAACAAAACTGAGGCGTTTCAAACCCCAAACATGTTGGTCTTTTCAAGCTTCATCTTTCCTCTCATCTCTGAACCGAAAAGAAGTCCCGTTCATGCTTCAGCTATAAAATGTTGGGAGATCTCCATCTAGTTTCGGCCTAGGTTGCGAAATCTCCTCATGTTTCGACGATGGTGTTGAAGGGAAAACAGAACTCCTCACACATGTGAAGGAACCTGATCGACAATAACATCATTTAGAAGTTAGAACCATCCGCGGAGCCCTTCTCCACGTGTTGCTAATTACGAACCCGTCTCCTTGGGCTTGACGCATCTTAGAAGCTGTAAGCGAGTTACTTACTGGATACAGTTAGATCTGATTGGTGGCTCGCATGCTAAACCCAATCAGGTTGCTTTTGCGACATAGATCATCGACGGTGGATTCCTATTGTAGAGTGCATCAGAGGCACATGAGCGCATTAAGTTAACGGCTTCAATCAAGATGATCATGCCACGAATTCTTTGGGATTCGGAGAATTTCATATGAGATTTTTACCCAACCTTTAATTCTTAGTTTTATCTAACATGTTTTAAGGTCTACCTATCCTTTAATGAGTCCCGCAGAAGCGAGATTCTGAATTACACAAGTTTTACAGCTTATTCAACATGGCTGTCGTCTCTAAGCTACTAGGCTTTCCCAGCCTGACATTAGCCGCTGTCATCGAGTCTTTCGTCGCAATTAAAGTCTTTCCCGATTATTACGATTCGAAGAGTCACTTGGCTGCTGTATTCACCATCTTGCTCGTTAACTATGCCTTTGGAATCCTTTTCTGGGGGGTCCTATACCCAGTCTTCTTCAGCCCCCTCAGACACATTCCTGGCCCAAGAGTATGCTCATCTCTCTCTTCAGTCTACTCTCGAATGTCAAACTCATATGAACGTTTCAACAGGAATATCTGAGCGCCGCTCATCGATCTATAGCTGTCAAGGACAGACCATCCGGTGATCTATTCGTAGATATTGCGAATCGATATCCCGGTGAAGACCTACTTACTCTAAACTCATTCAGAACTCACATCCTTGTGACCAACCCTCTGCTTCTAGCTGACCTTCTCGTTCATAACTGTTACGACTTCACCAAACCGAAGAGAATTAGCTCCTTCCTACGACATATCCTCGGCGATGGCCTCATCATTGTTGAGGGCGAGCCTCACAAGTTTCTGCGCAAGAACTCAACACCAGTATTCCACTTCCGACACATCAAGGAGCTGTACCCCATGATGTGGGAGAAGAGCCAGTCGCTGGCTCGGGCAATAAAACAGGACATGACCACGTCGAGGTCATCAGTTGTTGAGCTCAACAGTTGGGCAAGCAAAGTCACGCTCGACATCATTGGTATTGCGGGTCTGGGCCGCAGATTCGATGCTGTTGAGAAGAAGAAGGATCCTCTTGCGGACATTTACGAGGGCTTGCTCGAGCCGAGCCGGGAGAAGCTCATCTTTTCTGGTTTGGCGCTGGCCATTGGTCTGCCTATTGTTCGTCTCATTCCTTGGAAGATGAACGACGTCTTTAACTACTTGACTGGAACGTTGAATGAGCTTTGTTACCCCATGATCCAGGAGAAGAAGGCAGCCATTATTGAGAAAGGAGACGACCACTTCGACGTCCTGTCCCTTCTCATCAAATCGAATAACTTTTCTGATGAGACCCTGAAGGACCAGCTTCTGACCTTCCTTGCAGCAGGGTAAGTGATACGTAGTCTCCATCATCAAGAATATGACTGACTTTGTGTAGGCACGAGACTACCTCATCTGCGATAACCTGGGCTTCCTACTTACTCACCAAGCACCCAGAATACCAAGCCAAGCTTAGAGAGGAGATTAGAAACGGCTTGCCAGAGGATCTAGCCGCCAACCCGACAGTTGATCTCGCTGGTATCCTCGAGCAGCTTCCCTACCTCAATGGAATTATGCACGAGACACTCCGACTCTACCCAACGGTTCCACTGACAATGCGCCAAGCCATTCGCGACACCCGCATCGGTGACCAGTTCATTCCTGAAGGCACAGATATTATGGTGTCAATCTGGTATATAAACCGATCGGAAGCTATCTGGGGCCCTGACGCGACAGAGTTCAAGCCTGAGCGATGGATCACAGATGACGGAAAGTCGAACCAGAATGGCGGAGCCAGCAGCAACTACAACTTCCTCACCTTCTTACATGGACCGAGGAGTTGCATTGGACAAGGGTTTGCAAAGGCAGAGTTACGATGCTTGCTGGCTACTATGGTTAGGTCGTTTGAGTGGACATTGGCGATGGATGATAAGCTTGTGATGCCAAGGGGAGTCATTACGATCAAGCCAGAAAATGGCATGTATTTAAATTTGAAGGCTCTATGAGATTCGATTAGCGAAGATATTCACGAGGCTAATGATGTCATGTATAATTCTATTTTTTCTCCTTTACGTCTGTATCCCAGAACATATAATAAAGGTCCATCAAGTAGTAATGGGTTTACTCCCGCCCCTGGCAACCTTCTCATATTGAATTGTCTGTGAAGGTACGATTGAGCGATATCTCTGAGCTTGACAGAATTCTGTCTCCAAGCGTAGCAGGCCAATGTTCTACATCTTCCGCCCATGGCAACTGCTTCTCAACGCTCACATTTAGATAATAAGTCGTATCCTGAGGAACACCGCGTCTCACTCGGATAATGAGAGATAGGTCTGTCGTGAGAGGTATCGTGGTGGAGATGCTTTTCATGTCAATGTCGGTGAATTCAGCATCCGTCGACTCATCTCGGGCTGGGTTACTTCCAATCAAGCACCCAACCTGGATGTCATGAGGCCTTTCTGTCATTCTTGTGTGTATCGTGAAAGGTGGCAGATCACTATCTGCTACACTGGGGTGAAACCCAATACGCATTTCCGGCAGAATATTGATAAGTCCATTAATAATCTCGATAATCTGAGCATGAAGTTGCAACTCTGGCAATACCGGTATGACTTTACTGGTACTTTGAGCATTTATTGTGTAATAGCTATTGTTGAGAGGTAGTGAGCGGAACTGGAGGGGTGCATGGCGGTGGCCGGCTTTGGCAGGAAGAAATGTGCCGTCTGAAGGCAGATCCAATGGTACGTATGCTCTGACAAGAATGGTTTCTGGTGGATCAGCAGGCGGTCCCTTCTCCCTACTCTCGGAGTAAAACTGTCTGAGAGTGTACTCCGATTCATCAGGAGATCTTTCGTCTTCGCTCTTCAGTGCCAGCCGCAGAGGCATCAAGCGGACCTTGAACCAACGACATCGGTTTCCGTTTTCGACTCTCTGATAAGCCCCTGATGCCAAACGCTTAATCGGGATTCCGATATAGCCATCTTTGTTCCAACAGCGTAGAACGGCTACCAAGCACATTGTCTTGATCCCCTTTGCGTCTCGCCTCGCAGGCGTGATGACGAGACCATGGTCTACTGCCCTCACGTTGTTCGAGAACCGTAGTGTGCCGACAACATCCACCCGATCGATATCTCCAAGTTGCTTGGGGTCAGCTGGTAGAGAGCAAAGCCGGACTACTACCGCCGTGAGACTAACATTTTGTTTGACCATGTCGTATGTTGCATGACTTCTGGAGAGATCTCTGGGTGCTTTTATATTATGAGAATCCCTGAAGCAAGCAGGCGATGGAGCGAGCAATCCGAGGAAACGGAAACCTCTCGTAGAAGCTCCCTCACTGGGAGAGTATCCACGATCTTTTAGCGGTTCTGTAGACCAAGCGAATATGGAGTCATCGTTTGTTGTCTTCATGATCTCCACTTGGAGTCGGTAGAAAGCCTTGGGGCCCTCTCCGTAAATCAAGGGCATATTGACATCGAACAGACCCATGAGAGAATACGCTTGATCCTCTAGTCTTGTAGTTTGGCGCATTGATGCCCAAGACATGATCCCAGCAATGCTGACATGTGACCAGGTATGCTTCACCAACGTGGCTACATCGATCTTGGTAACACTTGAGATAGTCGCACTCAAGCTAGCCTTGGTCCCAATCTCCTGCCAGTCGTCGGCAAGAAAGATCACTTCGTGCGGCGCAAGGAGCTCCTGAAGAGTCCATCCGCGCGTGAACCATCGACTTTTGCGGAACCTCGAGTCCGATAATCTTGGGTTCTCGGCGGAGCTGACATCATTCAGATACACATAGCACGCTGCAGACTTCCGATACCACTGGAACATCGAGTTAATCGCCTCTGACAGCTCTGCGCTAGACGTCTTATCTATACAGCAGGTATCTATCCAGCCGTACTCAAATCCCTCGGCTTTTGCCTTTGCGCAAAAGTCCACGATTTTTCGGTAGCCTTTTGACTCTTCTTGAAGAGGGCTCAGTCCGCTCATTTGCTGTAGTGACACTTCCTCTGACGTCCATACGTGCGATAGGATCGCATATGTTGGTATTGAGCCTCCATATTCGCCTGTGAAGGACTCTAACTCGAGAGTTTCGACATTGATAAGTCGCATGGTTGATAGATGTCTTAGCGCGCTCCGACGGCTCTGAAAGTCGTGGGAGCTTCGAACGAGGAACTTTGGGACATTACCTATGTGTAACTTGAATAGAGGGCAGATCAGGCTGTGATTGGCAGCTCTGATCACCGGGATGAGCATGTCAAGAGGGGATAGAGAGCCTTGTTTCTGCTTGCTGACGCTGACTCAGGCAGTGAACTAGCGATTTAGACAGCATATCACGCTATCGGGGCTCCGTGGCTTAACCAAGGATGCCAAAATAAATTCATCAATGAGCCCCCCTAAGCTTGTGATGATCTGTCTAAATCTTTCCATTCTTTAGGATCGAGGACCTTAACTTCATTGTTTCTCCCAGCCTGGGTCGCAGCTCCAGGCTTCGGCGCTTCCTACCCTGCAGCAATTCGTGACGTCCGCAAATTGTTGTCGGCGTGTTTGAAGCTCTACTTTGTGTTCAAACCATTTGTGACTCATTCGGTTAAGAAGCTTTATTTAATTAAAGTTATCCCTGATTACAGCCGATTTTCCAATAGACAAGCTTTTCTGCCGAACGCCACCAGTCCATTTAGCCTTTTCCTACAGCACGGTCGTCTCGCCCAGTGACTCATCTTTACATCAGCTGTTTGACGGTGGAGGTCATCTTGAGAGTGTTATCTTGAGTTGACAGACTTGCTTGGATTGGGCATCTTACCTTGTGGATGATTTGTGTGCGATGAGCTGGATCATCGTGACGGAAGAGCAGCAGGGCGCTTATTTATAGCTATTAGACGCCGTCATCAGGATATCAAGCTTTTCAGCCAAAAGCTAGATACTAGGCATCAGGGAGGGCAATGAGTATATTGCCCATATGTGTTGAAATGTGTTCTTTACCTTTGTGTTGGGGCTGAAGCCTCTTTAAAC
>JABSSZ010000612.1:0-32786 GCA_013755755.1 Fusarium sp. NRRL 25184 | reverse complement strand
ACCTTATATTATATTAGCACCCTTTTATTTCCTACTAAGATTAGTTTATTAGTTACTAAATAATGTAAGGGATGCCATTAGGATTAAAGATTTCTCCGCATCGCTTAGTGTGACACGTATATACTTCTCTCCTTGCTTGGTGGTGGTGAGGGTTCACATGACCACATCACCCCGCTTTTAGACGAAAGGGCGCAATGAAAGTTCCTTAGCTTGGATCGTCATTTCAGCAGGCCATCTATTAGACAGCCGGAGTAGTTATAACCATATGAAATAGCTAGCTACCTCGAGTAAAGACTGAGGATTGACTCTTGTCTGGTTGGGGTTCTGGGCTGTAATCTGGCTCCTTAGCAGTTATGCTGCAAGCATATTGCATATCATGAGTTTCCAGTTAGACATCTTAGCTTTCATGACCAAGGTAGAGATTGAAAAGACGAGATATTAATTACAAAAGATTAAATGTGTAGCAAGGAACCGAAAGCCCATGTACATACAAAAGTAATTCCCTTCAAAGACTGAATGCTAATACGCAACACCACCTCCCATTTGTCAAGTCTGTTCACTATTACACGGCTTTTGGGGTGTCTGAGCACGGTGCTCAGAACTCTTGATTACTGTTCAAAGTTCCAGTGAAAGGGTTACCGAAGAAATCGGCTATGTCATACCCAGACTCCGGCAGTGTCATGTACAGGGAGGAGCTTGGCGCTGGGAAATCAAGAAAGCTGAGTCCATCGGAAATGTCGCCTTCGTCTATGTTGTTCATCTAAGGATGTCAGACTATTCATCATGAGGTGAGGGGCGAGTGGGAGGTTGTGCGGAAGAAAGCATAATGATTGCATGCAAAGAGAGAACCTCACTGACAAGAAAAGAAACAAACATACCATATCATTACTGCCTGTAGGCAACAGCAGCTCCGATCCATACTGTGACACAAGATCAGACCTCTGCAAAGCCAGAAGGCTGTCATCGGGTGCCCCTGCTACCCCTCTGCGGGTGCTAGGTCCTGCAACGGTGGTCATATTGGCCGTATTCTGCTGATCTCCAGCAAAGCTCTCAACGTAGAGACGGGCGATAGAGGTGAATTCCGCAACTTTTGCGTCGTGAATGGTGCCTTGGGCTAAAAGATCGAGTCTGGCGTAGTGAGCCGCTACAATATCCAGGTATGATAGGTTCTTTCTGGTCTCAGCATGCTGCGGGCTGTGGATGACAAAGTCGAAGACAATGAACATGGCGACCAGCGGCATAACTCCAATTATCCTGTAAGAAGATTGTTCGAATTAGTTGTAAAATTCTACTTGTTTTTGTCATTGGGAGAATTACCAAACGGGGGTGAAAGGATTCATGGCTATCAAATAGGTTGACTCAATGATCGAGCGTGCTGATAATAACAAGCACTTGGTGTTTTCAGACCGTCGTGGCGATCCTTCGTACGGGCACAGGTGAAGGGCCATACGTGATATACAAATCCTCAGATTGTAATACGAGAAATGGATCCTTAAAGCCATCTCTTGCATGTACAAAGGACTTGAGCGATATTGTTGCAGTGATGAGCCTGGTCGCAAGCTCTTCGGAATTGAGTTCAACCATAATTCTAAGTCATCCTTGATGCGATCCATTTGTGTAAAGCGTTCTTCTGCCGATTTCAAGGTAGCGGTTACTGAAAACAGTGAATCGTATGCCTTGGATAGAATTCTTGAATAGCGTGCCCAACAAGGAAGCCAAGCAAACTCTTCGGCACCAGTCGTCAAACCTGTTGGGAGAGGGCAGCTTATGTCTATATCCGAGATCAACTGTTATTCAACGTTTAGCCAATTTACTCCCTTCGAGGTCTAGAGTTGTCATACAGAAGCGTTGCTGGAATTGAAAGCGTATTCTTTTTCCAGGCAGTAGACCACCCAAAATGTACGCCTACCTTCCTGGTGATGGTCACGATCCAGGTTTCTTTTGTGCAGACCTAAAGTCATGATTGTTCGTGCCGCCTCTGAAATGCATAGTGTCTCAATCTGCAGACCCGAATAATTGAGAGCAAACACTGCCTGGCACCATGTGCGGTTAACATGAGGTATGTTGCCTTTCTACATTCACGCAGACTTACCATTGCCGTCATTGCCTACCAAAATTAGTAATTGAATCTAATCTATTAGCAAAAGGGGGGATTGTACCTGTGCCTTGAGCAAAGAAGCCTTGCACATCAAAACATCTTGGAGATGTCGAAAAGAGAGTCTGAAGTAATGCCACGCTAGGCCCTTACCGGGTTCGAAAGAGCCTCCATCATGGTACATACATCCTAGACTCAAAATAGTATGATAAAGAGCTAACCACGTCTCATGAGTTAAGTCTGAGCCTAGAGGTTGGGTATAGGCGACTCTTTCCTCGAACACAGCTTGGTCGAGGAACGGATAAATAGGATGAACTTGCTCGAAATAAGCTATGCCCCGATTAGCATCAAAGCTCCAAACAGTTTTCATCGCATCGTCCATTAGAAAAATCCATACATCGTATGTATTGAGACCGGTGCTCCGGAGAATCGTTAACCTCATCGGGTGGTCCTTGGTGCTGAAAAGGAGCCTCCCAACGACCCTGCATTTGCGCTTCTAGCGTGTTGACGAGGGTTTTGAGCTTATCATGGCCAAGTCTCGAACAGAGATTGTCGACGGCATGGTCGGAAAAGAATGCCAGACTAGAACTAGGGACTGATCTGTGTTAGCAGCTCTTGGAGTCACTCAGATTGCTTCCAGCTTAGACCTACCGTGCTCAGTCACTGTTTGTCGCGACACGCTATAGCAACCCGCGGGATACCGAGCTCTCTCCTCTTCGGGGGTTCCTATATGTTCCGCAGAAAAAAGCATCCTGTCAACATACAATACTGAGTCCATTTTACCATTCGATGACTCCGGGGCCACTTGCTGTCTCATCACAGGTTGCGTAGACTCAGAAGCGCTCCGTGAAGCTGTAGAGATTGTCGGCTGAGCGGCAACAGTGATTTGGTCGTCAGCATCGTTCCTTGGCGCTTCAGTGGGCGCTGGAGAGGGAGCAATTGATGCTCGACGTCGAGCATTTGCAGGATTTTTGGCAGGCCTTGATGTGTGCGATTTTCGTGCCTTCGTGGGCGAGTAATTGCAAGTCAGTCCTCGTTTCTGGAGCAATAAAGTAAGCCACATGCGAAGATTGATCCATTTTGTGGGGAAGGCATTAGCATACGGTGCATAAAATGCATGCCTCATCTTGCGGCTGATTTTCTGTGACTGATAAGCATCATGGCACAATGGAGAAAAGCTTCTACTGACTTAGACAACGCGCTTTCCAGGATCTACAATTATCACACGTGCTGAGATATTTCGTTGGACGTGCGCTGTTTGAAATGGTTGAAGGGGAAGACATAGTAAATACGAAATGAGAGTAGTTTCAAGAATCACAATTGCATGAGTAACAGTTCAGCGATAAGAATCTGGAGGTGACAGGAGGTTGACGACGACGGCTTGAGATGCGGGGAAATTTGTTTTCCCGTCGCCTTCGGTTATACATCGGCAAGTCCAGGTATCTGCCTTATCTTAGTAGGAAAGTTCCATAACCTATACCTATTAAGATAACATCTTTTATACTTTATTATTATTCTAAGTGAAAAGAGATAATAAAAAAAAGATTAAATTAATACTATAATAGTTATAGCTATTACTAAAATAAATATAGTAATATTCGGCTTTTCTACCCCAGCAGCAGCAACAACCACAAACTGTTGACCATCAGACCCGCTGTTGTCCATATTCGATGGGTCACCAAAAGTGGGAAGCCCCGATGTAGATGGGTCTGGGAGAATAATCCCTACAGAGGAAGAGGGAGAGAGTAAGGGAGTGAACGCTCCCACGGAAGAGGTAGGCTTGTTTCTGTCGAAATAAATCGGGACTTTGTTGGCATTGTTTAATGAGCTGCCAGAGCCCTTCGACGTGCTTGAAGTAGGTGTAGAGCCAATACCCGAATGAGACGTCGTAGGAGCAGCAGCGTTGACAGGCTTGACAACGTAGCCCGCGGCGGAGTACGCCGCTAGGGACTCAGTGGGGAATGTGAGAGTCGCGGTGAGTGATCCATCTGCGACCACCGCCTGGGTAAAGCCTGTAGGAGGGGCAGTCTCGAGAGGAATTGGGCAGTAGATGGTTGAACAGGTCTGAGTAAAAGTGTAGGTGGCTGTCGTCAAGCCTTGGGAGGCCAACTCCTGATATTTTCTGGTGTAGACATTCTCATAGATGCCTTTACTTGGACGAAGAGTAATGGTGGGGAGAGAGATCACACTGATGCAAGAAGAAGGGTCAGGGGCGGGTAGGGCAGATGTTGTGAGGAGAAGGCAGAGCCAGCTGACACCAAGGCTGACAAGTGGCTTCATTTTGCGACTTGCAATCTGAGTGTACTTCACTAGGAAGACTTTGAATATCTCAAGACTGAAGCTGTGTGTTGGTCCGTCTTTGGTCTCCGAGATGTTATATATTCATATAGTAGCATTTTTTATTAAGTGAAGAAGAATTAAAGATGTAGGTTGATTGGAAACACGAACCTCTGTTGATAATACTTAAATAACAGGCAGCCCATGTGTTCCTACTCTCTAACCACTGAATCGATCAGCTTGCATAATACTGAGTGATACCCAAGCTGATTGAGAGATCAGCTTAACCCCTGATGATCCCGAAGATCGACAGAGTACCAGGAATCCGGTACTGTAGAATGTCAAAAAGGGAAAAGGCTAGTTGAAAAGACTAGCGCAGGTGTTTGAACCTTAACCAACACATCAACCATGCCATTGGGTCCGGGGGTGTTCCGAAAGTGTGGGAGTAGCATTCCAGTCGATAATAGCCTAAATACAAAGGAGAGGTTATGCACGGCTGAACCGGGCTGACCTGTGATTAACATATGTATTCCCGATTAACTTTTATCCCTCTGGGAGCGTTTTCTGTAACAGGATGCTAGAGAAAGTATATTTGCTTCTGCACGTACCGAGGATCCGGTCATGTGTAGCTAACGGTCCTAACTGGGTCCCAAACGTTCGGTTACGGCCGAAGGCTATGGGTATGTGGAAAAACCTTTAAGACCTGCTTTCAAACGAGTGAAAGAGGAAGAGAGCTATAATCGGCTGCTGCTAATAACGGCCAACTGTCATCCAAGCTTATCTCCCGCCTTTAGTTGGCGGCGAGAGGGAAATTGTATAAGGTGGCATGTTTAAGGTAATTAAATTTCCAGCACAGGAGATGATTCCAATGAGGTTCTCCTAAAGATTCTCCCTGCACCTACTCAGTTTGGTCACTTTCTTACTTGACTAAAATGATCATGCGCACGTGGTAAAATAAAACAACTAACGTCTGGGACAGCGTGGGTCTAGTTCCCGGGGAACCTGTCCCTGTTTCTTCCCTGATCGGCAAAACAACGACAAGCTTTCCCGATTGGGAAGTTTAGAAATAGGCGTAGTTCGTGTTTCAAAACATAACTTTGTACTAAATCTCAACAGACGATAATGTCTTATAAGCGCTGCCAAGGGCGGAACGCATGGCATAGCTAGCGCGAACTCTAAGAGATTAGCAACACTGCACACACTTTGGACATAAAAGGTCTTGAAAGCCACTGACGATTTACCAATTTCTGCGATTTCCTTGACAGAATCGATCGTGCCAAATACCCCTGATTCCGGCGGCCAAGTTTTGTATTGCTGGATCACCAAAATACTGGATGTTCGCCCGCGGGATCCGTTATTTTAGAACTTTCTAGCTTCAAAGGTAAAGTTAGTTTCATATAATACTGAGTGCAACACGTTTCCGGATAGAAGGAATAGATGTATTAGTTGCTCTATTCAATGCTGCCAGTAGCAGTTCAGATTCACAGGAAATAGTATTGACGACTTTCAATATAACAGCCTCTCTTATTCTTCTTAAAGGGAAAAAGCCAAAGCAGTCGCGTGAAGCCACGTTTAAACGTCATTTCACTAAGTAACACATATCAGGCCACCAAACGTCATGTGGCTGGTCTAGTACCGAGGGCACGGCAGTTGTCTAAGCGCTTAACCTAGGAAAGGAAGAGTTAGACAGAGTCGGTCTGTAAAGACCCAGTGCTCCAAGGAGACTCCGTAATTACCAAACCAAGATATCCTGGCCGGAAATCCCCAGAGTGATTTACATTCCGCAAGATCTGAATCGTCCAACTTCCCGATTAAAAGAAATACTCAGAATGTAACTGTGAGGAAAAGAGTACAGACATTATAAACCTTTTTGACGTTTGCATACTGGGTGCTCCCGCACGTTTTAACTATTTCCTCAAAAGGCAATTGAAGGAGGTTAAAAAACTTTGGTAACGAATCAAATTACATGTCTAGTTAGCACACACATGGCACGGGAAAACGGCATTCGCCTGTGCCCCGGGCAACCACCCCCCAGCCTTTACGAAGCATCGCTTAACACTGGACGGCATGCATGGTGCGACTTAAGGTTTACTGCATCCGTATTGCTGGGAATTTCGGCCGAAACGGAGGGAAGGGAATAGCGTTCAGCAGCTGATGCACATAGCGATGTCGATGTGCATGACCCTGCTTTGTTCGATGATCGGTTTCTCTTCTTTTTGAACGGAGCAGGCTCCGTAGGATCATGTTATTCGCTGTGACAACCTCTTCTGTTTTTGTCTTTGGTGTATTGTCAACGATTTGGTAGCCCATTGATGAACATTATGTCATTTGTTTGATTTGCTCTTCTATTCGATAATCGCTCGAAATAATTATTGATTCTCTTCTCCCTTGTTATTCGTAATTGACTAATTTCTCTGTAGCTCTCAGCCACAATTGACAACTCTCCTTTCCTCCGACCATGCTTCTTTGGCGTCTCAAGCCACTTTTGGCCCTGGCCTTAGTGGGTGCAGTAGTTGATGCAAAGTTAGGTCCATGGCGTCCTTCGTGTCCCAACGGGAAGAGAGTCATTCAGACGCAGCCCATCGTTATCATTGATGGGTCATCCACTTTGTATGAGACTTTGACAACGTATGCACATCATATTGGTATTTCCGGCTTGCTTTCATTTTCGCTGACTTGTGCAGCACTTTCATCATCCCAAATGATGCTTCTTATACTAGCATCACCATCTACGGCGATGGAAATGCAACGATCTTCACCATCCCGCCCACTGGCTTCCAAGGAACATCGCCCGTCGTCACGGTCATTGTCATGACGGCCACCCCTACTGGTGCCTCGATTGACCCTGCGATAAGTGGCCATGATGGTATGACTCTGCCGCCTGATTATCCAGGCGGAACATCAACCACGGTAATCGCACGACCACAAGATGGCTCTAGTCCTCGTCACAAAACCCAAGACCCGGCCACGCAGCTGCTTCTATCGCATGACCCGCAAATGAGCTTGAAGGTTCCTGGAGCCAATGGTCTTCACACTTCTTCCCTCATCACCACTCGGATTTTGAGTTCATCTCCTCCTGAGGATGCAGGTTCTACTTATGTCTCAGAGGGACCACCGGGAACTGAAGGCTTTGTTTCATCAAAAGTAACAGGAAAAGCCTTCTCAAGTCAGCTGGGGACTACTTCTATAAGACAGTTTAACACGGACATCAGCATGTCTCTGGCAGCTTCCACTATTATGACACAGCTCTCACCGGAATCGACAGATTCTGAGGTTCAGAGCATACGGAGCAATACAGATACGAGCTGGCTTACACATATCACTTTCGTGACTGTGACCTCTACTGGAGCAGTCTCTACCACTCGCACCTACACAGTGGTACCTTCCGGCACAGATGGCATTGGAACAGTGGTCGTTGAGGTCTCTGAGACTGCTACACGGACCACTCTTATATCAGGTCACTCTGGAGGGACAGGAATTATATTTGTTGAGTCGTCAACAAACATTGGCAGTGATTCCCGAACTACCATTTCTACGAGACATCCTGTTGCAGCGACTGCTGGAACGCATAGCACTGGTACTGGTCGCACTGGAACTCATAGCAGTGGTGCAGAAAGTACTGGTATTGATCGCACGAGCACTAATCGCGCTGGCACTCACACTGGCACTCACACTGGGACTGGCACTGATAGCAGTGGTACTGGTCGCACTGGTACCCATCACTCTGGCACTGATAGCACTGCAGACACTGTGTCTTCTGAGCTTATTGTCATGCCAGTTTCTTTCATCGCTCCCAAGAATCACTTTCCTTTAGTCACTCCTTGGACACCCCCAGCAAATACCTCGACGCTCTCTTCTACAAAGACTACTACGGGCGCTGATAGTAGTACCGTCATCAGCACAGGGACTTCAACGAAGGCTTCTCACGCAAGCTCACCGTCTATCGGGTCATCCGCCTTTTCGAGTTCCTCCCTCTCTTCAACCACTACCGGTGCAATTAAAGGCGACACCTCGACACTGTATGCTACAGATACTGATACAACCACTGATGGCAGTAACATGATCAGCACGAAGACTCGAGCTCAGACTTCTGAAACAAGCAGTGGATCTGTCTATTCAAGTTCTCAACAGTCTTTCAGTATTGGCAGTTCAACTTCAAGCTTTTTCCAGTCTTCCAGTGTTGCCATTTTAACTTCAAGCTCTTACCTGTCTTCAAGTATTGGCAGTCCAGCTTCCGGCTCTACGTCACCACTCTACACTACAGGAACTGTTTCAGACGCTGATAGGACTACTGCAATCAGCATACAGGCCTACCAGTCTTCCAATGTCACCAGTTCAACTTCAGGCTCTACCCCACCACAGTACACTGTAGTGACTGTTTCAGACACTGACAGGACCACTGTAATCAGTATACAGACCTACACTCAGGCTTCTACTACAACCACAGTCTCTTTGGCTTCTTTCTTCTCTGACACAAGTCCCCTTTCCATCATTTATATTTCAGCTACAGGATCCTCCTCGCCTCAACATAGTACAGAAACTGTTACAGACAGCGATAGTGGAACTTCCATCAGCATACAGACACAGACGTCATCTGGACCTTTCATAAGCTCAAACTCGTTTGTCAAAGTGTCAACAAGTGTCAATAGCGGTACCATGACTGCAAGTTCCATTGGATCTTCACGGACTGCAGTGACCAACACAGGTATTGATGGTACCACTGTGCTTACCACGGACACTTCCTCAGAACCTGGGCCGAGTGGGTCAGTAGCCATCCAGCAACTTGCTCAGTCTGCCCCTGATCCAACAGACTCTATTTCCGGTACTGATAGTACCACTGCAGTCTCATGGCAGACATTATCTGATTCTGGCTCGATTGGAGCACTATCTACTACATCAACTGTTACATCATCTTCCGGCTCGACTTCAGCAACCTCAGGTATCTCGACAAGTGGTAGTGCTGATTATACTTCTACTTCTGATACCACTGTAGTCTCTTGGCAGACATTCTCTGAGTCTGGCTCGGCGGGAATACCATTTACTGCATCAACTGTTACATTGTCTTCTTATTCGACCTCAGGAACCTCGGATATCCCAACAAGTAGTAGTGCTGATTACACTTCTACTTCTGATACCACTGTAGTCTCTTGGCAGACATCCTCTGAGTCTGTCTCAATGGGAAAGCTGTCTACTGCATCAACTGTTGTATTGTCTTCCTATTCGATTTCAGCAACCTCAGATATCCCAACAAGTGGTAGTGCTGATTATACTTCTACCTCTGATGCCACCATCACGGTTTCTACACAGACGTCTGGGTCTAGCATAGATGGATTGGTAAACAACCAGCGAATAGCTCAGACTTCTCCTAGCACGCCATTTACTACTTCAGGTACTGACGTTACCACTTCGATCGCTATGCAGAATCCATCTGGACCTGGCACTACAGAATCTACACAAACGTCTGGGTCCAGCATCGGTGGTGGAGTGCCAAACAACCAGCGAATAGTTCAGGCTTCTCCCTATACGCCATTTACCACTTCGGTTACGGACAGTACCACTGCGATCTCTGCGCAAAGTTCATCTGGGCCCGGTACTACAGAAACCGCATCAGTTGCCCTTTCTGTCTCTTCTCGTTTAGAAAGCTCGGATGCCCCTATGAGCAGCATGGATTCTTATAATTCCATCTTATACACAACTATAACTACCTCCAGAGCCGGGACTGATACTGTTACTATTGCAGAGACACTATCAGGTACTGACAGTACCACTGCGATCTCTATGCAGAGTTCGTCTAGACCTGGCACTATAGAAACCACATCAGTTTCCTTCCCTGTTTCTTCTACTTCCGCAAGCTCGGATGCCTCATCAGTTTCCATACCTGCCTCTTCTGCTTCATCAAGCTCAGATATCTCTATGAGCAGTATGGCCTCTTACGATTCCATCTCATACGCGATCATCACTACCACCGGAACCGGGAGTGATACTGTCACTATCTCAGCGATACAATCATCATCTGGCTTTCTTGGTACGGTTTTAATCAAGCTGCCGGTTCCAACATCACCATACGTAACCAGTTCGTCTTCTGATAGCACACTTATCCCTACGACTATAATCAGCGTAATGCCTGTTGTTTTTACATCTCCCGGTGGAACTACATCCTCCGATAGAACAACATCCTCCTTGGATAGAATGGCATCCTCTGATGGGCCTACTTCTTCTGATGGATCTGCTTCTTCTGATAAAACGACCTCGTCTGATACATCGACACACGTTACCAGTTCATCTTCTGATCGTACGCTTATGCCTACAACTATAATCAGTGTATTGCCTGTTGTCTATACACCCCCTGATGGAACTACCTCCTTTGACAGAACAACATCCTCCGATGGATCTACTTCTTCTGATGTTACGGCCTCATCTTATCCATCTGGGCCTTCTCTGGGAACTATTTCCCTCGATGGATCTTTATTTTCTGGTGGTACTCCATCCTCTGGTAGTATTGTATTTTCTGATAGTTTTGCCTCCTCTGATGATTTCATCTCCTCTGATGGCTTTACCTCTTCTGGTGGTACTGTATCTTCTGATACTATCATTACATCTGAGTCTAGAACTACGGTATTACCCGTCAGCAGTACATCTTCTGATGGCTCTATCTCTTCCGATGGCTTTACCTCCTCTGATGGTCTTACCTCTTCAGATGGCTTTACCTCATCTGGTGGAATAACTACACCTACATTCCTTACGACTGCATCACCTGATACCTTGATATCTTCTGATTCATCTACACCTTCTGATGGTTCTATATCTTCTGATACAACGACTACAAATATATTCCTTACTACGGCATCATCTGGTACCCTGGTATCTTCTGACGGATCTACATCTTTTGATGGTACTACTTCCTCTGATGGAATAACTACAGCTACATCTCTTACTATTGCATCATCCGATACCTTGATATCTGCTGATAGATCAACAACTTCGGATAGATTTACATCTTCTGAGGGATCTACTACATCCTCTGATGGATCTATATCTTCCGATGGGGCAGTTACAATTTCATCAACAACTAGCACATCGTTCGTTGGCACTACATTCTCTGATGGAACAGCTACAATTCCATCTACAACTACGGCATCGCCCGCTCTGTCTGTTCAGAGAGCCAATGCTGCTGCTGTTAAGCAGTATCAGGGGGTTGATACTACCTCTTACGATACAACAGTTGCAGCTGCATTCACCACTTCGACAACTCCATCTTCACTTGCCGGGGATACAAGCACTGTTGTTATCAATCAGTCAGATCAATCGACCAGTCAATCATCTCCCGATACGATCACCACAGACGCATCTACAACAGTCATAGACACGTCTATTATTTCGCCATCTAGCATAGACAGCGTAGCTACTTATCAGCTAGATCAGTCGACTAGTCAATATGCTCTTGGTATAACAACCACCGATGCATCTACAGCTTTGCCTTCTAGTACAGACAGCATTGTTATCAATCAGTCAGATCAGTCGACCACTCAATCTGCTGTTGATATAACAACCATCGACACATCTACAGCAGACACAGACACCTCAATATCTACAGTTTCGCCTTCCATACCTTCTAATGTAGGTAACGTCGTTATCAACCAGCCAAATCAATCGACTAGTCAATCAGCTCCAGGCATGATGACCACCGATGCATCTATGACAGACACAGACACGTCTACTGTTTCGACTTCTAGTACAGACAACAATGCTATCAATCAGTCCGATCAATCAACTAGTCAATCATCTCTTGACACGATGACCACCGACACATCTATGACAGACATCGATACATCTATATCTACAGTTTCGCCTTCTACGCCTTCTAGTACAGGCATCGCTGTCGTCAATCAGGCCGTTCAATCGAGTAGTGAATCATCTCCTGATACAACAGCCACCGACGCATCTACAACAGGCATAGACATGTCTACATCCACAGTTCTGCCTTCTGGTATCAGCAGCACTACTGTCAATCAGCCAGATCAATTGACTAGTCCATCAACTCCAGATACAACGACCGATACTGTAACAGACACAGATACGTCTGCATCTAGAGTTTCCCCTTCGACCGTAAGCAACGTGGTTAGCAATCAGCCAGATCCATTGACTAGTCAATCGGCTCCTGATATGACGACCACCGATACATCTATAGCAGATATAGATACGTCCACATCTACAGTCTTGCCTTCTAGTGTAGGCAATGTTGTTGCCAATCAGCCCGTTCAATCAACTAGTCAATCCGCTCTTCCTGATATAACAACCACTGAGACATCTGTAACAGACACAGATACGTCTACACCTACAGTTTCACCTTCCAGTGTCGGCAACGTTGTCGCCAATCAGCTCTTCCAGTGGGTGATCGTCACCTCATATGACGCAACAGTTACAGCCGCGGCTACAAGCACTTTTATGCCTTCCCTTGCAGGACAGACGGGCACCGTCATTGTGTATGAGCCAGAACTGTGGGTGACCGTTACTTCCTATGGAGCCGTTACTGCTGCATCTACGGCCACTCTATCCCCGTCTCTGGCAGGGCAAGGAGTAACTGTTGTTGTCTATGAGCCACAGCCATACGCGACCATCACGTCCTATGGAGGTGTCACGGCTGCATCCACCACCACCATACCTCAATCCGTTCCAGGCGACACTGTGACCGTAGTGGTCATCGAGCCACAGTCATACGTGACCATCACTCGATACGGAAGTGTCACAGCCTCTACTATGACAACTGAGAGTCCTACTGTACCCCAGAGCATTGTGACCGTATTCCTTGATCTGCCTCAGCTGTATACAACTATCACTAGCTATGGTTCTTTCACTACACCAACAACCACGACGTATCCTGCCTCTAGTGCAGGAGATGTTATGACAGTGGAGGTGGATCTTCCTCAGCTCTATACAACAGTGACCAGCTATGGCTCGCTTTCTACGCCTAGCACAACAACATACCCAGCCTCTGTTGCGGGTGATGTGATAACTATAGAGGTTAACCTTCCTCAGCTCTATACAACAATTACAAGCTATGGTACTTTCACTGCACCAGGGACAAAAACATACCCAGTCTCTCTTGCGGGTGGCGTCATTACTGTTGAGGTTGATCTACCGCAGTTGTACACGACAGTCACAAATTACCGCCCAGGTATGACTGCCCCCGCGGCAACTACCCTGCCAGAATCTAATGCAGGCGATGTCATCACTGTACTTCTTGATCTTCCGCAGTCCTATACAACTGTCACGTCGTATGTTGATACTGTGACTGCGCCTTTAACTAGAACATACCAGCCCTCCCTTCCTGGTGACTCTGGTACTGTTGTAGTTGAGATCCCTCAGGTGTATACTACAGTCAGAAGCTACCGTCCAGATATCACTGCTCCTGAAACAAAGACTTTACCAGTATCTGCGGCAGGAGATGTCATGACTGTACTCCTTGATCTTCCGCAATCGTACACAACGGTCACGACCTATGTTGACAGCCTCACTGCACCTTCAACTACAACATATCAGCCTTCTCTTGCTTGGGACTTTGCGACTGTTATGGTCAAGATCCCTCAGGCATACACTACTATTACAAGCTATGGCGCTTTTGCTTCTCCTTTGACAACAACATTACAGCCATCGGCTCCGGGAGATATCTGCACAGTGTTGGTCGATCTTCCCATATCGTATTCAACTGTCACAAGCTATGGCGCCTTTTCTCAGCCCACGACGACCACTTTAGCGCCCTCTGATGGCTTAGCTACCGTTGTTGTTGGGCTTCCTCAGCCGTATACCACCATTATTAGCTATGGTTCCTTTACAGCTGCTGCAACTACAACACTGGCACCCTCTGTCCCTGGGAGCGATGCTACTGTTGTTGTTCAGTTACCACAGTCATACACAACTCTGACTAGCTACGGCTCTTTCACAGGACTTTTGACCACAACACTCGACCCCTCTATACCTGGTCCCGTGGCTACTGTTGTCGTCAACGCCCCACAGCCATACACGACTGTGACCAGTTATGGTCCTTTTACCGCAGCTGTAACTACAACGATAGGACCCTCTGTACCAGGAGGCCTTGCTACTGTTATTGCCCAGGTGCCACAGTCATACACAACTGTGACCACCTATGGCACTTTCACCGCACTTCAGACTTCAACATTGCAAGCCTCTGTACCTGGTCCTCTGGCTACTGTTATCGTTCAGGCCCCGCAGCCATATACAACCGTTACTAGCTACGGGTTCATCTCAGCAGCTGCAACAACAACCTTGCCGCCAGCGTCTCAAGATATTACTGCTACTGTTCTCGTCAAGCTCCCCCAGCCATGCACAACTGTGACTAGCTATGGCTCTTTTACTGCCCCTCTGACTACAACTCTAGCACCTTCTGCACCTGGCAGCCTGGCTACTGTTCTCATTCAAGTCCCTCAGTCTTATACAACTACCACGACTTACGGGGCTTTCACAACTGCTGCAACTACCACCATGGCCCCTGTCTCTCAAGGCGGTGTGGCCACTGTTGTTGTTCAGATCCCTCAGTCTTATACAACTATAACGACATATGGTTCCTTTACTAGAGGTGCGACTACAACGATGGCACCAGCCTCTCAGGGGGGTGCTGGCACAGTGGTTGTGCAAGTTCCGCAGTCTTATACGACTCTAACTACTTACGGTTCCTTCTCCAATACTGCAACAGCAACCTTAGCACCAGCCTCTCAGGGAGATGCTGGCACCGTCATTGTACAAGTTCCGCAGCCATACACCACCGTTTTCAAATACGGTTCCTACACGACAGGAGCAACTACTACCATGGCACCAGCTTCTCAAGGCGATCCTGCTACTGTTGTTGTTCAAGTTGCAGCGTCGTATACAACGGTAACCAGCTATTCTACCGGATTCTCAGGGTCGAGCACATCCACTGGGCCGGTACCAACTGACGGCTCACCTGCGACTGTATGCGTTGTTGCTCCTGCCGTTGGCTCACAAGTCGCAGACCAGACATGCAAGAACGCAGGCTTGGAATACGCCATATACACTCATAATTACTACAATTCTGATCCTCCCAACTTTTCATCCTTCAATGCCGAATCCTTCAAGACAGCTACACCAACTTTCAATGGTACCACAGACCGAATTGGCATTCTGGAGGTTGGAGGATTAACGTTGGGTAATTCTTTGACCCCTCAGAGTATCTATCCCCTCTCGCCGGTTCAGACATGGCAGTACAAGGTAGTCAACCACCGAGCATTCTTATACGCACCCATCAGCGGGGTATACACTATCGTGGTTCCATTCTCTGATGAGATCACATTAGTCTGGTTCGGTGACAAGGCTATGACTTCATGGACACGTAGCAATGCGGATTTAGTGCAGAACTACGTGTGGGGAACGCCGACTACTCAGACTTACAAAATTCAGCTCACAGCAGGAACTTACACACCGTTTCGCCTTTTGTGGGCTAATGCCCAGGGAGACTATGGCATGATTGTCACTGTTACAGCGCCAGATGGAACTGTTATTGTTAATGGAGCTGGGTCGAAGAATAGCTTCTTTGTGAGATTCACTTGTGACCATCTCAGCCTCTCATTCGCTGCTTTTGGAAAGGGCGGTTAGTCTTGGAATTCTCTTTCCTTCTCTCTATTTCCCACTTATGTCAGCTTCGATACAAATGAATGTTTTAAATTATACATATGCCTTTCAAATGTGATTTAAGTTTAAATAATAATTAAAATATAATCCCTCTACTTCTTGCGTAGGACCACAAGTAAATGGTCCGCACATCCTAGATACTCTTCTTTCTCAGAGTACTCTGAAAACAGTAAGTCCGCCCATGCCTCTACAACTTCACTATCGGCATCAATAAGCTTGGCGTCAAGCCCACCACCGAGAATCCCCTCTGTAGATCGCAAACTGATAAGCTCGACCACGTCGGTAAAGTGACGTTGAAAAAAGCCACGTATGCTGCCAATATCCGTATGGAAGGATTGTACTTCTGGCTCGAGACTCTCGTTCAACCTTTCATATCGGCCGTCCGCGAGCTAACCATGAGGGGAATGTGTTAGCGCTTGTATCAGACATAGTACTATAAACATGCTATTGAGATGTGACATAATTGATACCAACGTACATAGGCAGCATAAAAGTCTTTCTGTTTGACAAGCCTCGCGGGGTCGCGCATTGCCACATCCCTCAGGTGAGCTTCCTTACTGACAAACGCGCAAAATATGAGCCCTCCCTGGGGCTTTGCGAGTCTGAGGGCGTTCTCTACCGCCTTCTTTCGCTCAGTCTCCTCCAAGAGATGATAGAGAGGCCCCAGCAGAAGAACGGCATTGTATGAGTCATTTGTCAAAGGAATTGCTTCCAAAGCGTCGCCCACACCGATGCTCGCAAGGAGTGCTGGTTTCTTATCACATGAGCTTCGCTGATCCTGCTCGAGTTCTGCAAGACGGATTAGGTCGGGGCTGAGATCGATGAGATCGACATGATGGCCCTGGTCAGCCAGTGCAAAGGCTATTTTCCCAGGGCCACCCCCTACGTCTGCAATACGCTTTTGCTGAGTACCAGGAGTCTCGGAAGTATCTAGAGCTTGTCGTATAGTGCGCAAGGTAAGCTCACGCTCCATTGGATGGGTCGCTAATCGAGTGCTCTCGTAATCAGCGATCTTACCATAGCGGTTAGCGACGGCCTGACGAGATGTTGGCATTTTTACAACGGACGAGAGACGTGTATTTACAAGCTTCTGGAAAGTTGCAGAAAGAGATTCTGGGAGAGAGGGCTTATTTTCAACGCAGTGTGTCGTCTTCTTAAATACCTCATGAGTCATTTACAGCCTCAGAGGGCCTGCCTAATATGGTTTAGCAAATTATTATCCGGTGTTAAGTTCAACAGCAGACAGGAAATAAGCTAGAAGGAAGGAAAAGAGCTATGGCCACAGGCACAGTCCTAGATGTATGGAGTGCCCTACTCAAACACAAAGTCCGTCGCATTTCAGTTGAGCCGTTGGTGCACAGATCCTCCTAAACTAGCTGATCTAAGCGAACACCAGCAAGACATCCTTGGACCTCTCAGCCATCAATATGAGGACTTGGTTCTCTGTGGTAATATAAGCTCTCAACTGCAAATAACACATCTGACTCACAACTTAGACATTATACCACACATTTATATATCCTCCCACCTTCGAGCCACTGCTTCCGTAGCCAAAACGAGCAGTTCAAACATTTTATTTCTTTTTCACTATTATCCATCAGGCCTTAATTATCATCATCAAGTATCTTTCCCTTTCTCACCATCATCTCAAGGTGCTCAACTTCACTAGCAACCCATTCACGGAAGCTGTGCCAACAAGATTCACCACCCTGCCAAGAAGCCCATTGCCAGTACGGATATTCTCCATCATTGAAGTTCTCGCCATCGCTGCTTTCTGGATTTTGCCAATATGCTGGTGAGATCATGAAATGCATGAATCCATCGCACTCCGTTGCTGGGGACAGGGCAATGACTTTGGAATAAATATCTTGGTCTAGGTCACCAAGAAACCACGTATAGTTTTCCACGTCATCATCGGCGAGGTCAATGTCATCGAGACCGTTGATACCACCATTGAGAAAATGCCAACCTCCTTGAAACCTAGAAGGAGTTAATAGGTAGATAAACAACAGAAGAGCAAAGCCGACACTTACCCGTTTGCAACACGGACCATGTCCTTAAAGTCAGAAGGTAGCTCACCAACCTTAGCTTCGGCTTCTAATATCTCCTCCTCTGTGGCCGGCGAATGTAGAATATCATCGGCACAAGTAAGACCTAGTTCTTGATACTCTTTGCGGTTCACTATCCATGCAGCCTTGGCAAGTCTATCAAGCAACTCTTTCCAGCCAACCCTTTCCGGTGCAAGTGACCATTGTCGCCCGTTTTCTGCACGTACCTTCAACGCCGTGATGACTTGTTCAATCATAGTATCAGCGTCATCTCCCTCAATATAAAATGGATTCCCTTCTTTTTTCCTTTGAGCCAAAAGGGGCAATACTGTGTAGATTCCTGGTAGGAATAAATATCGGTCCAATTGAGCCCCATCAATGCTGTTGAAGCCATCGAGCCTAAGTCCCAAAGACAAAATTTCGGCAGCAGTATCAAATTCCTCAAGTCGAATCGCCAACTCCACTACAAGTCGTCGATAGAGTAGGTAAGAATGTCTCCTTACGGTCTGATGTCCGTTCCATTTAAATTCCCACTCGGTGACAGGAACTTGAGGCTGCGCATATAGTTTCTTTGCCGCAGCAAGAGCTTCCTCTATATTTTCTCGAGTAGGATATTGGCCTGGTGTCTTGTTCTTGGCTAGTAGTCGCGCACATATTGCGATCGTTGGTGCATCGTCAGTCTCGCGCCATATATGGACATCTTTCGGCTCTGGTAGGCTGCAATGCTCAAGCATCCAGCCAGTGCGGGTACATTCTCTATACTCATACCATTGCTGCTTTTCGAGCCTTTCTTTCCGATTAAGCGCCGTGTCTGAACTCTCAGTTTGGCCACGAAAAGGATTATTCAATGTAGGATGGGCCTCCCAGAAATTATCGAAAGGCCGACTCCCCAGTTGAAAGGCATCTTGGTTGCTCAAAGAGGACGTCGCAAGGATAAGCTTGTGATACTCATACAAGGCGCAAAGGAGTGTATAAGCTTTATCAATATGATTGGACAATAGGAGGAGTTCGATGAGGCGCTCGACTTTACGCAAACCGTCGCCAGCATCTTTCGACTCAAGCAATAAAGATATCAGATCAGAAATCTTGTGCTGGATAAACCAACCACTTTCGCCGGGGTCAGCCTGGTCGATATACATCAATGAGGACATTTATTTGATTACTGTGGTGAGGAAATTTCAAGGTCAACTCTACGAGTCAGATACTTTCAGGCAACAAGGGCTGGCAACTACGTAATGAAACAAGGGTATGGGAATGACACTACCGCTAGAGCTGCCTGGTCGGTAAATTAATCTTCCAGTCCGTCAGCATTTAATTGGTGCGCTTCTAGGCCATACTAATCAGCTACCCTGTAATATTCTTTAAATACAATAGTTTTATATAGCTCGATGGTATACCCATACTTGTGCAGTGATGGTACTACAAGTTGCCTTTCATTTTCACTCGTTTTGTTCCAAGCTTCTTATATTTAGGATAAGCTAATCTTACTTAGTAATAGGCCCTTCGTCTTGTAGTTTCCCACTGCCTTGCTTTGGAAAAACCGGCTGTGAACTTAATCTTTGAGACTGGAGTCCAGTTTATCCACTGCTTTAGTAATCATATCTTGCCAGTCAAAGTTGAATAGCGGGATCACACGCTTTCGAGTGTCATCGACAAACTTCTGCCAATCGTGCCCAACCTCCTCGATCTGCCATTTGTTCAACTCGCCTTGCCGTCGACTACTTGCCACTAGAAACTGAGAGCGCTCTCGACGAGCTGAGTCGTATACTCGGAATGCCTTTTCTAGAGCCCGTGTCTTGTCCAAGTCCACATCCTCTTGAAGCGCCTCTTGCACACGCTCGAGAACCGAGACGAGAATCACAGCATCCTCCACGCCCATACCAGCACCATACGCAAAATGGGGCGTGGAGCCATGGGCAGCATCTCCTGCAACGGCAACTGTTCCACTCACGTATGAGGGTAGTGGATGGTCATGAGTATCAAATATTGCCCATCGGCTTAGCTGTTCGGGCAGAACATCAACCAGGGCTCTCACTGCAGGACCCCAGGTGGAGAAGGCCTCAGCGACCTCCTCCCGCGAGCCCTGGACGACTTGTGTACCTTGATGGGGCCACTCACTCTGCCGAATGAAAGCTGCCACATTGAGATACTTGTCAACGACAGGGTAAGTGACAAGGTTCGCCCCAGGGCCGACCCATATCATCAGCAACTTGGCTAATGGTCCAATTGCCTGAGATGCCTTGTTAAAGTCGATCATGCATCGGTATACACTCTCACGAGCAAAGTGAGGCACTGCGGCGGGATCATCTACTGCCACAATCTCTCTCCGCACCTTCGACTTGATACCATCACAGCCAATCACTAATCGTTGTTAGTCTTGCTTGCATTAGTCGAGATTGCTTGGGTCACAGCCGCGGCCGCTTACCTGCGTCAAAAATCTCAGTCGTGCCATCCGAGAACATTAACTGCACGTTTCCGGGGTCAGCCTGTTGTTCCAGCTTCTCAAGTCGTTTTCCGAATCGTAAGCAACCGTCAGGTAAAAGGGACACCATCTCATCTAAAAAGTTGGATCGACGGCACACGTGTATATCGTAGCCAGGAATCGGTAGTACAGCATCAGGTAATTGATCACTGGGCCGCAGTCGGATATCTTCAGTACTGTATCCGTCCACCCATCGGTAGGGTTCTTTGTTCCGGCTCCCAATATTGGAGAGAGCAGAAGCTAAGCGTGGATCGATGTGATTCATGATTTCCACAATTGACGTAGAGAACCCAAAAGCAACACCCAGTTCACGAAGCTCGCTTGCTTGCTCGAACACGGTGACATCCAAGTTCCTCTTGATGAGGCCTAGAGCCGTTTGACATCCAATGACTCCACCGCCGATGATGGCAATTTTCAATGAAGAGGCCATGATGGAGAGAATGATTGGCGGTTGGGGGCTTATTGTTGGGATATGCGGTTCTATACAGCGTAATGCTATCACTATTGAATCATAGAATACAAGTGATCTCGAGCGACTTATTTATAGCATATATGTAACGGAGCGTTGTCCAGCTGCCCCGACATCACAGCAAGCACTCCTCTCACTCTCGGGTTTTATTTAGACGCGATACCGAAAATCTCTTGCGCTGCTTTTTGTAATCACGTCTCATCATCCATCCACGCACTCGCGCTTTGAACGGAATGAACGGAGGGCGAAGCCGCCGATCTACCGGCCGTGACACATAGTTATGGATATATGTAGCATTATATCATGAACAGACAGTGGCCTCAGTGGCCGGAATACGGGCTACAGCGCCTGACCCCTGTTCGAAAACCTGCATGCAATATCCGTATAAAGGCATTAAATTCCATCAGTCCCCACCTTCGCCCTCTGGAATCCCCAGTTTCTTGCATGAGTTAATTGGATATGTCTGCATGCAAGCTTCCCATTTAGTATAATACTCAAGGTGGTGCTTTAAAACTATGCGACTCGGGATGTAGTGTATTCAGTTTTATATATAGGAGCTTATAAGGCAGCAATAATCAATAAAGTAATACTACTTAATCTGAACTACAACTTTGCCAAAATGCTTCTGGTCTGCTAGGTGCTGATAAGCACTGAGATTAATTAGCTAGGCCTTTTCGTGGCTTTGATATATTATCGACTTACTCCTTGAGCTCCTCGAGCTTAAAGACCTGTTGGTCGAGAACGGGCTTAATATCGGAAGCCTCAATTGCACGAATCTAATCAAGTTAACAACCACTCAATGAAGCCAGCAAAAGGCCCGGGGAGGAATTCCAATGACACAGTACTTACCATTGTTTCGAATTGATCTCGGCTTCCGACGACAATTCCCCTGACAACCGCTATGCTGGACAGGATTTGAGGAAAGCTTGGTCCGGTCTCCCCCGGCCCAGCAATCCAACCAATGATGGTTACAAGACCACCAATGTTGACTGCTTTCAGACTCTCCGTCACAGTGTGCGCACCACCAACCTCGATGACATGGTCAACACCACCTCCGGTGAGCCTCTTGGCCTCTTCCCCCCAGTTCGGAACCTCCTTGTAGTTGATGACGTGATCTGCTCCGAGCTCCTTCAGCTTCTGAGCCTTAGATGCAGAGGACGTGGTGGCAACAACTCGAGCACCCGCAGCTTTGGCAAATTGTAGAGCAGAGATACTAACACCGCCTGTACCCTGTGTCAAGACCCAGTCGCCCGGAAGAATTGTCTTGAGACCGTAGAGGGCATTCCACGCCGTGAGCGCGCTGCAAGGCAGAGTTGCAGCCTCCAGATAACTGAGGTTTCGCGGCATATCCACAAGTCCATTCTCATTAAAGACACCGTACTCTCGCAGAGTGCCATCAATAGTGCCACCTAACCCCGATCCCAAGACCTTTGGCGTCAGCGGTCCGCCAAAGTAGGTTTGCATGTACAAGGTCAGGACCTTGGAGCCCTTCACAAAGCGGGTAACCTTTTTCCCGGTAGCCACGACTTCTCCAGCACCATCAGAGCCTGGAATGATGTTTGGCTCGACAGCGAAAGGATAAGTGCCCTGAGCAAGTTAGTCAGATTGATGATAGTGGAGATTTCCTGGTTACCTGGGCAATCATGATATCGCGATAGTTGAGAGAAGCTGCATGGAACTTGACCAGCACTTCGTTGTCAGAGAGCTCAGGGAGAGGCTGTTGGGTGTCGAACTTGAGATTGTCAAAGCTGCCCTGGCCCGCGACCGTCCAACCCTTTGTAGTTTTTGGCAAAGACATGGTAGATATAATAAGGTGGTGTTGAGTTGTAGTAGATGTGTGAAGAAACTTGATATAGTTGCTGCTTGATGGGTAACTTAATACGTGGGTTCATTGCATGATTTTATACTCAAAGATAGACTGCAGCCAGCCTTGCTTTAATAACGGACATGTCAATTACTCCACCTGGATTGTTCTGCTGGCCAATTCACGTAGGAGGGTTAGAATTCTAACCCATTCTGTAATGATTTCTTTTGGCTGGTGCTGAGAGACTTAGAATACCTGTATTTGGTGAGGACATGGTTGGCTGCAAATAGTGGATACAGTCCGTATTAATACGGTAGCGCAGTCAAACCATGTGGGGCAACTCAAGGGGCTCTGGTTTCTGCATAACATTAGGCGTTGGACTAAACCCACTGCGGTATCGAAGTAGCTGGACCAGGTCACTCTAACTACCAGTTTTCATTATGTAGTAAGCTTATCAATGGCAAGATTTTCTCCAAAGACAAGACTCCCTGGCCAATTCATAGTATGTTCCCACTCATCTCCAAGAACCCCATTGATGTAGCTCAATAAACCGGTTGGCCAGAGACTCAAACACCAATGCTCCTGATTATAACTCATCAAAACAGCAAAGTGACCTAAAATAACAAGTGTTACGGGGTGACGAGCTGAGCACAGATCCAGAAAGATCTGGCTTACCTCAAGCCCCCAACCCCAAACTATCTTTCCAGGCTCAGGGTCGCCGACATTGTCTGAAAGCGTTGCAATACGGCGGAAGAGTGCTTTCACAGCATGGAGGCATGCTTTCTTCTGAACCCCTTGAAACTGACTAATTATGCATCTCTGCAGAAACGCAAGCTGTGGATATCTTGTTTCAAGGTCATTCCCAGTGTCTTGGTGATTGGTAGCAAACTTGGTGAGAAGCCATGACCCCGAGACGACAACTGGGGGAAAGCTCTGCTGTACAAACATAATTGTAGACCTACTGAAGCGAAGTGCTTCTAGCAGCTCCTCAACCGGGTCGAATGGCGATTCGGAGCGGATGCCATTTGGGCGATATATTGGTTCCGCTACGGCATACATCGATGTGAAAGCGGAAAACCCTAGCAGAGCTTGTTCATGCGCCTGAGTCAAGGACTCAAAATGCGGCCTAGCTCGAGTAATTGCAGCTTGTTGGTGCGCAACAGCTCTGACGTACCATCTGGACTGAGAGCGATCTTCACTGTAGAGTTGAAGGGCGGTGAGGCCCAGGATACTATTGAGTAAGTAGTGGTGAGAGAAGCCCAAGCGAACAAGGTTGTATTGCAGCAGTCTCGTAGTCTCCGTCATGTCGCCTGTCACAGGATAACGGTGCCAGTGCTCCAGCAACTCCAGATCAGCTAAGCTGTCTTCGTTCAGTGGTGGCTTGGTCAGCGCGGGGGACGAGAAGCTGCACACGATGTTGGCTCGCTCGCATTGAAGACATCGTGGATGTACCTCGTTGCACTAGGAAGATTAGCTGCGGGTTCTCTCCCCTTAGCACAGAGAGGATATTCACCTTGGCGTGTTTCTCCTTGCATTGAACACAGCCCTCTCGGGACTTTCTGTGACCTTTCCGCTTTCTAATCATATTTGCCATACCTCTGTCTTGCGTAACAAGAAGATAGGCTGGCGTCACATGGGGCTCAGGGGCCGTATAAATACGGCAATTAGAGTTTACGTACGGAGTTGGTTAGTCTCGGAGCGCTGACAAATTAACTTCTGTAGCGCCCGCCCCTAGTTAACCAGGATGATCAACAGACGCGTGTTAACAGGGGCATTCTATTGGTTGCTTAACACAATGACCTACCCTGCACCAACAACACCTCGACACTTATTGATGAGCTCCTTGATGCCTCTCCACGTCTTACACTCTGGAGCCATGGTGAAAATTCCAAAATAGTCGGTATCCAACGCGAGAACTTCCTATTCTCGCATAAAAGGTCTTGGTCAAGGGCCAGCCCAGGATCCCATTATTGTCAGCATAAAGACGAAAATGACTGTGAGGTGACCTACACCTCGGGGCGGCTTTCTTGAATTCTCTGGGAAGATTTGAAAAGGCCCTATTTAATCTTCGTCTGGTTGTTCTCGAACGCGGATATGACCAGATAGTCAATCTCGTCACTTTAAACCTTTTTGAAATGTCTCTTATCACTCCCAGATACCTCTTAGCTGCCGGAGCCTCTTTTTCGAGGGACTTATTCGAGCGCAATAGCCAAGTCAGTCGTTGCGACAAATTTAAGTGTTGATCTGTGATATGAGGAAGTCCAAGAAGTACGATCCCCAACAGGCACTCGAAAACCTTTTTGTTATTCTGATGCCTCCAGAAGTTGTCGTGCTTAAGAGAGCAATGGCTAATTCAGCCGTCAGTTGTTATACTCAAGATTCTCTTGATTGCGTTGTATTATGTTGGGAAAGAAATTAATTGGAATTACAAATAGAAATAGAAGAGAAGTGGAGGTGGAGGTGTAGATGGTGAAGTTGGTGGGAAGGGAAATGAAATGACATCACTAACCTGCAAAGTGCAGTGAATGCAGCGCGTCAGGCCCTGAGTCTGAGTCTGAGTAGTGGAATGATGATCATGAAATATCTACCAGACCCCAAAGCCAATGACAAGAGTGTACAACGCTCGCATCGACATTCTGAGCTTTATGTTTGCCATCGCTCCAGTTATTAATGAAGATGTGAGCTGTAAGTAGTTGCAGAAGGCAGTAAATAAATACCTATTAATTGAGCTATAGCTCTAGGCACAGTGTGTTAAGTTGTGAGTACCTCGGCAGTAAAGAGCTTACGCTTTTGTAATTAACGAACTCAGTATACACGGGAAAGGCATTCGCCGGGATAATGGACAACGCGAGGTCTGGCCAATTCAGTGGGAAGAACGTACGCTTTAAATTGCCACACTGGTGACCAGGCTGCTCTCTGTGCATATCCGTAGTTGAGATAGAGGACACGATGAAATGTATCATATCTGGGATCGAGATTGACTGGGGGAGACATCGTAGTCTCAAGCTCACAATCACCCCACAGTACTTGGTGAAGATATGTGAGTAATTGCCTTTCGGTCACTGTTAAACCGATAACGAGATACCTCCTCAAGTGCCTATGGAGAAGCGGCATTACAAAGTCCGTGCCTGACAGGATATCCGGTTCAAGTCAGGTGATGACCGAGGTGATGGTTAAACGAGTCGAGTTAAACGAAAGCGAAGGAGAACCCCGCATTACCAGACTACGGGGATTGCGGGGAAGGAAAAGAATTGAAGCTAGTTAGATGCCTAGCAAGGTTCAAAACACCGTTATCCTTGTCACCTAAGCTGTCAGTTCCCAGATCGGAGTAACATAACCCGCACACGGAAGGCTGGGAGAAGGACATATAATAGTTCAAATAATAACCATTTGTGATTGTGATAGAACAAGAAGATAGCTAGCGCATTGAACACCGTTGGAATATTTCACATAATGGTTCACGTTCTTTTGCTCGCAAGCCTTGGCTTGGGGAGCTCTGTTCTGGCTGCTCCTAATTATGCCGTTCCCGATGCTCAGCCGAGAAATGCCGTTGCAATTGACCCAGCACCCGTTGGAGCCTCGTAAGTTCCCCAAGGCGTGAATTGCTATACTGGAAGGATCTAACGGTCTTACAAGCTTCGAGTTCTTCATGTGGCCTTCTTACATGACCAACATTACGTTGGCCCTTCCTTGCATTGATCACTTTAACAAGCTGTACAATCGTAAAATGCCTATTCGGATTGGAGGAACAACACAGGACAGAGCGACTTACGATCCCGCTCTCAATGGTTACGTTTCGTACAGTGTCAATGACCCTCTCGAGGCTCCTACGAGTTTGACCTACGGACCAAGGTTCTTTGACTTGATTAGTACGTCGACTTGCTGTGTTATTACTGACGCTTATGCTGATCAACAAATTTAAACAGAGAAGTTTGGAAGCGAGACTATTCTTGGTAAACAAAGTGACTTATGAGTAATGACTGACACTGACCAAATTATAGGCTTTAACCGAGGCCTTAACAATAGGACAAACACATTTGCTGCCGTCTTGAAAGCCAAGGAGAAGGTGGCCAAGTATCTCTGGGCAATTGAGCTTGGGAACGAGCCTGACTGTAGGGCAACCAACACGCACTAGGTAACAGGACTGTGTTGACTCTTTCTCTAGTGTACTGGAAGTACTGGCAGTACCCAGTAGCCGAAGCTCCATGGAACGAAACTCAGGAGGGCGATAACGCAGCTGACTGGGCACAAGACTTCGTCAATCACTGGAAGAGTCCTCTTCCCATCTTGGCTGGCGGCGGATACGCCATCCCCTTTGAGATCGAACCGAATTGGCCAAACCTGCCATATCTTATCGAAAACAGCTATAACAAAACAGTCAAGGATGCTACTAAAGTATACAATGGCCACTTGTACGCTTTCTCTAATGCTACCGCCGGTGACTTGGCCCCGGAGATGAAGCATCAGAGAGTTGTCCAGGACCTGAACCTGCTGCCCATTTCGAGCGCCAAGGCTGCTGGAAGACCATATATCCTAGGTGAGACCCAGTCTGCCACTTATTCAATTGACACCTACTAAGATCCTACTTAGGCGAGACGGGATTCCATGGGCTCGACTATGAGATGGATTCCACTTTCGGATCGGCCATTCAAACAACAGACAAGACGCTTCGTGCATTGACCCTTGGTATTCAGCGATTGTTTTACCACCAAGGCACAATTAACCAAGGTAAGTTGAATCAAACCTTTAGATCATAATAATTATCTAACCGAACGTAAAGCCTTCTTCAACTGGTGGTGGAGTGATCACGTCAACGCCCCTTTCTACGGTGCCTACTTCGGTGCTCTCGCAGTAGCCGGAGGAGACTCCATCGTTGCCAGCGACGATGGCACAGACCCCTACGCTCAATACATTGTTTACAAAAATGGGAAAGCATTCAAGGCCGTCTTGATCAACACGGATTACTACTCTGGTAGCGGCACGCGCTCTGAAACCAAGTTCACTCTCACCGGGCTGGAAGGCAATTCTGTCAAGGCTCTCCGCATGACCGGCCCGAGCAGCGAAACAACTGTGCCTGTCACACAGACCAAGTTTTCACCACAGCCCAGCATCGGAGGTATGTCCACATATCTCATCGATAGTCATTGCTAACGAATCCTCGTAGGTCAATCGTTCTCAAACAAGAATTGCGAACTCGGCGGCAAGCAGAACACTGAAAAGCTTTGGGTTAAGAAGGGAAAGTTGGAAGTAACTCTCAAGGCTTCTGAGGCTATGATAGTTTATCTCTGATGAACAATTGCAATTTGTGGATGGAGTCAACACAGGAGTCGATACTATTTATTCTTCAAAACTATAAGAAGTTGTATATTCATCTATGTAGCGTCATACTCCAATGAAATCAAGGACTTGACGATGTTATCTTGTACTAGTGTAAGACAAGTTAAAAAGTATTATCATCTCACACGACTATATGGGGGAAGGACGTCTTCCGCCTGTTCGTATTCACTATCCTGGGCCATCTTCTGATGTTAGTATTTCTACTTCCGAGCTGAATAATGGATAGCACACTTACATATCGGAGCTGGCTTTTGTCTTGGGCATCATTAAGTCCATTTGCTGCTATTTGAAGTGGTACAACAAGAGAGATCGTAGTGCCATAAGCGCCTATGGCTAGGGTGAGTCTAATCCGGTAGGTTCGGCTGACCAGACAGGAGTAAAAGGTAGGAAGGAACAGTGACTTCTCAGTGGGGAGTTGAAATGCTTGCACAATGGTAGCTTTGTACGCCGTAGATTTGGACGAGTCAAAGCAATAGGAGGCACATGAAGCTGAACGTGGGATGGCCTTGGGTTCTGAGCAGTCTTGGATACTGTGCACAGGCTCTGAGAACCTCCTCTCGGATTCCTCCTCAGAGACGAGTTGGTGGTCTTTCTGCCAGTCTACTCTTACCCTCTCATTGAGAATAAGGGCATGTGAGGTCATCCAAGGTGCTGTCGGAGCAACTGAATTTGTTGGCTTTTGATGGTGATCCGGCAGGTAGCCATCTACACCAAGCCAGAAATTTGTGGATGTTTCGATCGTGGCGGATTTGACGCGTACTTCAGGTGGTACTGCATTGGGCGATGCAGAAGCGTATTCCACATGGATTGGTATTTCAGAGCCCGATACATCGAGACCATCTAAGCAGAGTACGATTGGCTTTGGTTGGGTGGCTGAAGCCATAACAATTCCCATCTTTGTGCCAATGACACCTTTTCTGATCGTCCTACTCTGAGACAAGCAGTAATCTGAGTTTTCAGGATTGATGTGAAGTGGAGGCTGTTCAGGAAGAGCTGGAATGACCTTGACGGAACGACTCTGATCGAGATACTGTTCTTGTCCTCGTTTGTTCTTGCTCAACACAAGACGCGCTCTGATCACATAATCAACGTTGGCAGAGCCCCCTGCGAGATCATCGCGGTCCCAGACACCCATGCTTGGTGGCGGACGCAAGTGTCGTTCCCTGACTGCTGTATTCTGGTGGTTGCACGCAGTATTCGAGAGTTGCTCAGGGATCACGAAGCGAAAAGGAACGTGGTACAACTGTCCAGGTTCAAGTGACTGATTGACAGGTAGAGCCGATGCAGATATTGGCATATGCAACTTCATAAAAGTATGGGTCTTGAAAGGTGTGCCATACTGGAATGCGTGGCCACAGGTTGAAGTGATGCCTCTGAGATCAATCTGGAGAGACTGAAAGGGGAGTTGGTTTTGTGCTGTTATTGTGACAACACCAGAGATTTCAGAACCGAATGTATAAATTTTGGACTCGTAATGCCCATCAATGTTGATTTCAAGGGTAGGTTCTTGCTTTGCGCGTGATGGAAGCAAGCATCTAGAAGGCATGATGGCAGCAGTAATATGGGGGCTTTCGGTTTCGGTTTCTCGTCTCTTTGTTTTAGATACTCGTTCCTTGGCTGTTAAAGTCGGGCAGCTCTCAATCCTATATATAACAAGCTGAATATCGCCCTTGGATTGCACGCTCATAAGCAAACGATGACATTACGCCCTTCATGATTGTGCTTCTGGGTTGAAGCAGACTCTCTGATTGGCTCTTATCCCGTGGTTTGAGAAGCGCTAGGTGATCAGCTCTGTCGTGCTGTGGCCAAACTCGCCGTAATTGGTTCATTTCCCCGGTGGCCGGACGCGTCGTCAAGATTGATTGGCTGATCACGCCGAGACTCATGATAAACAATCAGAAATCGATGTCAAGATGACAAATACCACCAAATCGCTGTATCACAAACCTATATCAGTCACTTTACTGCTGGGACCTCACTAAGCAATCTTTTTTCCCAATCTTGAATAGCTGTAACCAGTGTCGAGCTATTACAGATGACACTAGCCACATCACGATACTGCGCCACTAATACGCCACACTTCGTGGATTGCTAATGACGGCCACTAAACAGGATTGAACAAGCGAACAACTTGTTTTGACTTCTGCACAATACAACGGACAACCCCAGACCAACGACTGGGCAGTACGACACCCTTCATGACTGGCAGTTTCTCTAAAGCAACTTCTTACAGCTGTTAGAAAAATGCCCTGTGATCGCCCACGGCCGCAGAATATCGCTGCCAAGAGGTCACAATTGCCTCGCGTAGATGGACCTACTAGTCAGTTACCCTGCACTCGCTCTCCTCATTTCCTCCCGTATTGATCGTTGTTCCAAGGGCGTGCTTGCATCAACTGTCGCCAACGAAAGATTCGCTGCGATATCGTCGATAACGGTGTTCCTTGTACAAACTGCAGCACTCACAATCGATCGGGATGTCGAATATGTCCTAACAGGAAGGACGCGAGACAGTCGTCGAACCGACCAGCCGTTCTTGCTCCTCTCCGTCCTCGTCAGTCCACAGACTCGCCAGCGGCCCTGTCACCTGTAGTCACTGAGCCAGCCTCCACATCAAGAGAAGACGGCGAGCAAGATCTCGGATCTCACCTCTTGAACCGCAATGACAAGACAGAGGTCGAGCTTAGCCAGGTTGAGCTCGGCCATCGGACTCGCTGTCATTTCATTGGGTCCGAGCTCTCCAACTGCCATTACCTTGTGCGACAGAGCACTTCTGAAACAGGACTTGATAAGGTGTTTCACTTTGGCAATGGCCAGTTAGACACCTCAGGGAATTGGTATGAGGCACACAACATACCAGAAGAGATTCTCATACGGCCGGACAAAGCGCTCGAAATGAGACTTATCAGAGCATATTTTGATCTTGTTAACCGCGGATGGCCAATTGTGGACGAGGAGCTATTCATGACACAATATCAGGAGAATGATCGCATGAACCCTCTCTGCTTGACGCTTCTTAATGCCATCCTACTCGTGGGAGCTCACACGCTGGCATCTCAAGATGAGAGCATGCTTCCTCTGCTTCCTGCTTTCTTCCGACGTGCCAAGTATCTGGTATTAAGTGATTCATGGCATGATAGGCTTGTTTATGTTCAAGTGCCGCTGCTGCTGACGTGGTATTCTGACGCCAATGCCTGGCATTGGATTGGAATTGCCATCAGAACGGCAATGGCCGTGGGACTCCATCGCGACGCTAGCCACTCTACCAATCTTCCGGTCTATAAGCGAAAATATGTCCGACTTTGGTGGGTTCTCTTCCAGTTTGACACAATCTCAGCGACTTCAGCTGGTCGGCCTCAAGCCATGTGAGTCCATCATAGAGTTCCAAATCTCATCGACTGGCCTACTAACCATATCAGAAATCTGTGGGATTCTGATGTTGCAGATCTGCAGCCAGCTGACCTTGAAGGCATTCCGGGAGCAGAATTCGAGTTCATTACCTATCACACCAAGCTCTGCAAGATCATATCACAAACCATAAGGGATGGCTGGTCACCGCGAGCTTCCATGGAGGCACGAGCTGAAGCTATCAAGCGAGCAGACGAATCTCTTGGGAATCTCATGCTTGAGCTCCCACCGAGGCTGCAACTGAAACTTTCCGACCTTGATATCTGGCAGTCTCTCTTTCACTTGACCCATCACAACTTCATTCTGCTGATCCACCGCCCACCACCAAAGCCCGGCATAAGAGATCAGTCTCCCGAGGCACAGGATAATGCTATCCTTTGCAGGGAATCAACTGTAGCGATTGCATCTGTCTTTGAAGTCTTACTCAGCAAAAGGATGATCTCTTCGTTATGGCTATACAGTAACCATGTTCTGTTTACAGCAACTATCTACATTCTGAATCAGATCAGCACCAGCAAACCGCTGCTGGCTGCCAAGTCTCGATATATACTAGACACTTTTCTTGCAACCCTTCGCGAGCTAGTAAAGTATTGGACTTACGCGAAAGGGCTCATGCAGGTTCTTGAGCAAAGGGCTTCCAAGGTCAGGGAGGACAGAGTTGAAAAGGCATCTACGGGATTACAATACGCTGCGCCATCTGGGCAACATCGTCGCCAGCCCGCTGATGCTCATCTAAATCTGCCAGGTGGCCCATCCTCGTATGAACAGCTCAGCGAGGATTCACCAGCGTGGAGCAATCAAGAAGGTCAAACACAGAATGCTGCCTTGGCTGAGCTCGTTTCAAGTTCTCAGTCTACAGCTACTGACTTCTATGCGAGCACGGGTTTTCTAGGGTCCACTCAAGACCCGTTGTTGGATGATCTGTTCATGATAGACACTTCTGCACTCGACCTTTTCTTCTACGAAGACACGCAATAGGTAGTAATAATATGTTTATATCGCTGCACTTTGAGATTGATACGATGAAAAGACTTAGCTTCTTGGTTGTTGCGTTGTGGCCACGCGTTGTGGACATGAGTGTACCTCGCCTTGCTAGGTTGCATCGCTGTATAGAACTGATAGGAAAGCATCAACACGAAAAGGACTTAGCTAGCACGTATATGCCGCACTTTTCTCTACCTTTAATTTTTAAACCTATTTAAAAA
>JABSSZ010000611.1:0-42308 GCA_013755755.1 Fusarium sp. NRRL 25184 | reverse complement strand
TACACACAGACTTTGTCAACATCATCGATAGCGGCACTCATAAGCCTTTAGAAAGCCTCCTTATGCTTGGGCTTGTTCAGAGTATAACAGTCAGGGTCATTGACCATCTCACTCTATGACTTATGAACATCAGACTAAGTCTCAGGGTTATCAGTCGTCTTAGATCGTGTGTACTCGGAGAGTGAACACTTGACTCGTGTAGGAGACTTCTCTTCGAATGCATGATGAGTAATGGCATAGGTGTGTGGAGTGATAGCCGCCTTTGAGGGATTGGAGGCGATATCAATAGACATATCGGTCTCTGTAAGTGTGATCGGCGGTGTAGTGTAGGACTCTTCGCATCTTTCGAAGTAACAAGAAGTAACTGAACTTTCAGTTCGGAGTATTACTGAAGAAGAAAGATTGCGCTGGCTAGTGATCTAGTCCTTACTGCGTAGTACTCTTGTTGTCTAGGCCTTGCTACAAGGTTGTACCTGATAATACCAACTTCGATGTGCGCGTGGTGGAAATTCCGCTCGGGATTTATAGATAAGGTAGGTACCCAAAAGCTGGGCACAAGTTCTCCATCCGTTAAACCTGTCTGAGGAATCTCGTTTCTCATCCCTCATGAGGACTTTGACTTCTGGGTTGATGATGTTCATCATGATTTCATTTTGGTTCTCAGGCATCTTGATCGCTAGGTTCAGCCACTTGACAACTTGGTTGTTGCAGATCATCGAAAAGACGTTCCGGTTAGGCTTCACCGTCTACGGTATCTGAAATGTAAGTCAAAGCCATAAAGGGTAACAGAATAGACACATTTAGACAGAGATGCAACCCTCAAGGACGGCAGGTGAGACTTTTGCTTTCTCGACTTCAGAGACGCGTTCGGCCTGTCTGCAGAAGGTTCTGTAGTTGGTAAACTTCGCGAACAGTCTGCCCAGAGCAGACCATACCCACTCATTAACATCTTGCGATCAGCTTCGCGGTAATTTGGAAGATGTTTACGAGAGAAACTAGTGACGCCAGCCCGTTCGTAGATTTCGACGAGCACTTCGTCATAGAGTGTCTCGAGAGTTTCTTTATCCATGAAATCGCTTTTATATACAGGGCGCACGGTTTTGAGGGACATGGCCAAGGCCGAATTGAGGAGACCTGGCCGCAACCTGGCGTCCGTCTCATTCTGCGCCTCTGATGGCAGGCACCATTGGTAGAGGGCGCTTGTTGTGTGATCTGGCGGGGAATTAATGAGGATATTTATGACGATATTAGGATACTATCGTCTGATACCATCTTGAAAATAGCCTGGAGACTCTCCGCGGGAGTTGAGAGCGGCCTGTTTAAAGCGCAGGCAGAGCCTGAGAAACAGAGAGCTTTGTCGGTGAGAAAGCCTTTGACCGAGAATGTCTCCAGAAGAAGAAATTTTTCAAGGGCTCCGATAGATAGATAAAATCGTTTATGGCCGTTTGTTAGAATAAGTTGTGGAAGCCGAAACTATGCAACCACTCTAACAGTATTTGCTACCATCGCTTAAGGGGTGGATTTCGAAGGAGAGATCTCGTTTTGTTAACGAGGCAACTCCCGTTTTCCGTTTGCTTGCCAGGTACCTAGTTGGAACTTATTGGTAGAAGAGAAAAAAACATCCCTAGTAGTAAAGGATTTCCACAAACATAGAGCCGGCAGCAGATGGCAAGCAGTGCTGAGAATCGCCTTGATTTCGTTGCTGCAACTGCACTAAACTTAGGATTAACTTCTCTAAACTTTTCATCTAGATCCTAAAGTTATCCTAAGCATTATCATAAGCTTAGGTCCAATTTCAGGCTTTTCTTCCTGGTATAGAAATATTTCTCTGCTCCCCATCACCACACCACTACCAGTTACAAACTTATTTATAATATCTTGTAGGCAACGGTCAAAGTTCTGCAAAAGTTTCATGGGGCCTCATGGCTGTGAGGCTACATGGAAGTGCATTCAACGTCAGCTTAATTTTCAACGCCGACATGGCCGCGTCGTACCCCCTCGACCATGTATCTTGGTTCCTCGTCTCTCTTATCATCTCTTCTTCCGCAGAACCCTAAGCCAGTCAAAGCATTACTCTAGTAATCGCCACTCGTCTTAGACGAGTCAAGGAGAAGGCCTAAGAAACTGGTCCCCCCTCTGGCACGCAACCAAGCGTACCGCATTCGTGCTGGCATCGAATGCGGAGTGCTTTCTTCTTCTCTAAATAACTCCGTACCTTTGCCCCATCAATTCCTGTACTCGCCCAGCAAAGAAGAGCTGACAAGACAGTCCAGGACCTTTATACTACCTTCCCATATCACTCCCAGTCTGGCCCGAACTTTCCGTCTCATCTCGACTACTTAGGTATACAAGTCATCCAAAGACGGAACGGTATGTATCTGACATGCCTTCACAGGATCTTATCTACGCGCGCGGTTCTCGATGGCTGCCGTGTTTGACGTCGAGTCTGGCGGCTTTGTCCGAGATCTCTTCAAAGATCCTCCCTTTGACCTTGGGAATCTCCGCTATGATGTGTCAGGCCATGTCTCTCCGAATGGCATCGATGAGGAAACTCTAGAGACACTCTATAATTAACTGCTCCGGGAAATCTACGACCAGGCTCGCGTTACTGGCTAACTCCCTGGAAAATCACTAAGCTGTTATGAAGCTACTGTCAAGATGCTTATGAACAGTCATTGTCTGATTGGGCTAGACTCTTTCACCAAATTCTCTGGCTACAGAACTTTCCAGAGATAGGCCAAACGCGTTACTAGAGAAGGGCAAGGTCTCCCTGCAGACCTCAAGGATTTGATCCCCTGCCTATCTGCACCTGTTCTCTTATCCCTTGTTGCTCTGGCCATTTTTCGGAAGCCTCCTATGGGAAAGCCTGATGATGCCCATTTCGATGTTCTGCGCCAACCAAGTTATCAAGTGGCTGAACCTCGCCATTCGTATCGATGAGAGGAACCAAGAGTCTATCATGTACATCGAAGTTACATATAGACTGTCATTCTCCGCTCCCATCGATCGCCGCCCTGCTCAAGCTTCTTCCACTAAAGACCTCAACATTCAAGATCACCCCCTTTTTATATCATTTACTACTCCTTGGATGACGAATTCTAAAAGAAGTCTCATGGCCGAGAAGAAAGCTTTGACTCTGAAAGAGCCAGAGTCAGAGTTAGCCGAGTGCACTTTTGAACCCGAGAAATATTGACCCATAACAGGATCTATGCCACCCTCCCATCTCATAACTATTGATCCGAGTCATGGTTAAAGAAAGCACTTCTGAGACTCCTTCCCCAGGCAAAAATATAGCTTATCCTAAATGTTTCAGCAAATTCGAACGATATGATACCTGCATTGCTATCTACACCTTTCACGGAATCAAGTCACTTCTTATGAGCAAGATGGAGTCAAAGTTCTATAAAGCCCATCTTCGAAAATCGCTGGGATGGCTTAACGGGATCTTCTTCCTTGCCCCTTCCTTTAAAGAGGCTGGCTAATGAGTTCGATCCCTGCATTGGAACATGAAGCCTGGATTTGACTCCCAAATCCCAAGAGAGAACCTCAGAGGGCGAGATATAACCTTTATCACCAGTACCCGCAAGGGCCGGGCTGCTTACTTCACTGGAACGCTTCACAACGAACAAGCGTGAGTTCTCTTCAAAGTCCGGGATTTACAATCAAAACCGCCGTCATTCAAGAACGCGGATATCGATCCCACAATCGGCGATATCTACGAGGCTTGTGGGATCGTCTGTGCGAACCAAGACGCGGCTGAGACTCGCCGAGTCTCGAACTACAACAAGAGTTACGCTATAAAGATAACCCGTCATAATATCGTCAAATGGACGAATACGGTGACGAACGGATAGATGTTGGCAAATGAAGAGGAACGTTGCGAGAAATCTTTTGGCGATGAGATGGAACTTGACAGTCCTCCAACAACTTAGCAGACCCGTATTGTACACGACAGTCTGTTGACACTACCCGATGCACGGGATAATTGCCTGCATTTGAAACTTGAGCAACAGCTCTCCTCAAGTCATTTTCAACGAGGGACAGTGGCGTCACATGGGTTCCAGGAAGACGGCAAGAATCGTCTGCTTTCAGTGCAGTGTTGACCGGATATTCACGAACGTTATACATGGATGAGCCAACAAATTAGAGATGTCTATCTTGCTTCCAATATCGATAGAAGCACCGTCTGAAGAAGCCACCTCCAGAACTTATATATAGTAACAGATCTCCTTATAAACAGTGGCTTGCCTAAGGCGACTGAGACATTTACTCTGGTTGTAGGATTCCCGAACAAAGACAATATTCTATGGCTGGAGATCTCAGACCAAACGCCTTATGTGTTACAGACGAGCAGGAAAGCCGAATTCCCCTGATGATAAGTAACATTAAATAGCTCCGTTCTACAAGGGAACAAGAATGCATTTAAATCAAGCAATAGACAGGCCAGGATGTCATTGTATAAACTTTGGTAGTTTGGAAGAAGGAAACGGCATCACAGAGAAACAAAAGTAATATAGACATGTTCCAGATTGTACTTGTACCCATTTCTGCAGAGTTCGACATGCGACTTGCTTGCGAGATCTCTTTCCTTAACATACACACACACACTCTCTCTCTCTCTCTTTCTGGAATATATTTTTTTATTCCTGCCAGCCATATAAGGCACATCTTAGTGCTGCGCTGGTGGCTATCAGGAGATTTATGAATAATTATCCCTAAGTCTAAATAGCAGTCCGAATACAAATCTCGCTATGGATTTATGAACAGCTATTAGAAATCGGGTCTCAAAGAATAGATTTCTCATCCATCAAGAAGGGGCCATCCTTCGAATCCTGTTTCTTGTTGGAAACTAGTTGAAACCAAATCTTGCTCCTTGTCAACCAAATGACAGTCAAGACGGGAAAATGTTCACCGCTGTTACTACCATACTCTGAACCAAGGACCGATCTAGAATTTCGCCTTTGCACCTCACAGCTTATGGAAACCAGGATACCTATCGACATTTACGGCTTCTCCTGATAGAACTGCTCACATTATGGGGAACTCAGATCCTACTACTACCAGTCACTTTAGGGTCAAAACCGACACTTATTAAAATGGCCTGGGCTTAGTTGTTAAGGTGGTTGTAGATGGTAGTCTATTAGTAAACAATAAGCATTCGACCTGGTGTGTTTAAAAGGTCGCGCTACCTCTTTGTGGGTGAAATATATCTCAACATAACAACTCAACCACAAAGTGCACTAAAACTTTTAATGAACTAGGAATAATGCCTGTGGTTCCTTGTCCAGTAGCAAGGAAAGTAAATTCTACAAACTTTAACATAGGAGATGGAGCTGTCTAAATTGTACATGCTCCATGGGCGCCATCCTCCTCAACGACAACCATTCCACTACGTTTCCCTTGATTAGATCCATTGGAAGTACTGCCTCGACGCGATTTGGCTGGATCTTGATTCCTGATCGAATCGCCTGTTTTGAATCCTTACTTTCTGTACCAATGTCGGGTAATGCGAGTGTTCCTTTGCTTTCTCTGTAGCTGGAAGATTCCGTACATCAATGCTTCACTCGTAGGAGGGCAGCCCGGCACATAGACGTCAACAGGAACTACCCTATCACAGCCTGTTTCGGTTAGTTTGTGTTGTGGTTGTGTTGTGGTTGGGTGGGAGTTGAGGGGGAGGAGGATAAGACATACCTCGGACGACAGAGTAGCTGTAGTGGTAGTATCCACCACCATTAGCACATGAACCCATAGAAATAACCCAGCGGGGATCAGGCATCTGATCGTAAACCTGTCGAAGAGCAGGAGCCATCTTGTTTGTGAGAGTACCAGCAACTATCATGACATCGGACTGTCGTGGCGAAGCACGGAAAATGATACCGAGGCGATCCTGATCGTATCGGGGGGTGGAGAGATGCATCATTTCGACGGCACAGCAGGCCAGACCGAAGGTCATGGGCCAAAGGGAGGACTGACGAGCCCAGTTGGTGACGGCATCAAGTGTGGTCCTGTTGAATGGAACAGATTAGTGCTGGTCCAGTCTTTGGGTAACGAATGCGATTTTCTCGACGCAAGCGAAGGCTGCAGGAATAACATACAGCGCATACTGCAAGGCACCCTTGGGAGCAACCTCGCTGGGCAGCGGAACCTCTCTGCGAACCTTTCCTACACCAGTTGCTGAGTGAGTCTGGAGGGCGCTCGCATCGCGGCGAGAGTTGGTCGTGAAGGCGGCAGCGGTAATTCGGAAAGGAACAATGGCAGTTGTAGGCTTGACTATTGTAACAAGTAAGTCAGCAACATGTATTGGCGTCGTGATGATCGAATTCGTTGTTCGAGCTATAAAGCCCGCCTGGCCGGAAGAGTTCAAGGCACGCACCTCGGAGGGCCATTGAGGCCGCGGACCGCGTGGAAGAGAGCATTTCGGGCGAGAGGACGATTCGGCAGAGGAGCGAACCTCGATCGCACGATATCAGAGGGCCTGAAGAGGGGAGATTGGCGCGGGCGTGTTGACGGCGTTGGCGGAGCGAAGCTTTCTTGGTTGATGTTGAATGATTCGCCTCTTTGCTTGCCGACCTGGAATAAGACGATCCTGATTGGCTGAGAGGCGCTTCTCAAAGCCGTGGATTAGCCGGTGTGGTGGGGCTCCTCTTCTGGCGATAACCTCGGGGGACCTTAGTTATAAGAAAGAGGGATGTCGAAAGTGAATGACTTTTAGGAGTTGTTCCTGCGATGGGAGAGAAGACGGTTCGAAGACTTGGGATTTTTTTCTTTGTTGAGGTTTTCAACGGGAATCGTTTTGCCTCACACTCTGTCATTGGGTTCAGAAAGTTTCATGCTGCCAAATCCATGACGTTCACATTGCCTCTAGACCACTTAGCGTGAAGCAAACGAATTCTCTCCAATCGACATGAACTGAACTGAAATTCCGTGTTCTGGTTCTTAAAGCCAGTGGCGAATACTTGGTGTTTGTTGATTTGTGTCTTGATTGCTTGGGCAGGAGATGGGAATGTTACTAACCTAACACTTGATCTTGGGTCGACTATTACTCAGACGTATCATTATGTCAGGGTTTCAGAATGCAAGAAGCTGTATTTCCATTGTTCTCGCCTGTATATTAGCCTCAGTATGAAATTTAGAGGCCGTTTTGATACAGCCATTGTCATCCTACATGCTTGCATTGACAAGTGGTGCCAAGATGGATATTTCAGAAATGATTTATTACAAAAGCGAAAGCCAGTGCAAAGGGCATCATCAGTCAATACCCTGCCAGCTAAAAGTTGCCAACCATGGTCATGATAATAATTAAGCTGCTGGGCTGGCGATTATGTTTGGCTGCCCTAGTGTACGGATTTCGATGTGAATATCAACCTGGAAGCATTAGGATATTCAATGAACTCATAGGAGATTCCAGAAGAAAGTATGGAACATGTATTCCGGGTCTGATCAACGACTTGAATATCATAAGACCAACTGTATAACAAAATAGTATTAGTTTCCAAACCATTATTGTTCGTTTCTATGGGTATTGCTTCTTGGTTTTGTGTTTAACTGTAGCTGAGCCTTTAACTTCCTGTCTCTGGTCAAGCATCAATTAGTTACGATTTTTGATCGACTATCATTTAGACAAGGAGGGAATAATCGTTAAAGATAAACTAATAAAGCTACTCGGAAGATCTTCCCCAGAGTTTCTGTCCCTTACCACGCGAGAAAGGGGTCGTTCACTGACTACTAATACGAAATTTGTGAAAACCAGTTCTTGGTTGGCTCCAGCGGTTGAACTAAACAAATGAGTTGACCTGGATCAGTGACAGGGGTTGTCAATTCGGAGCCGGGGATAGCTGCATCTTCAATCACAGGTCGGTTATGCACAAAACATATTGTAGGGTCGCAGTGATTTCATTTCAGATTGTTAAAATTAAAGAATAGCCAATTGAGTCTTTAAATTTGAGAAATCAAGTAAATTTGTTTGTTTGTTTTATTTTATGATCCTCGTTTGCAGCCTCAGTGGCTGCTCGCATCAACCCGCCGCTCAAGGATTTAACACACAGGGGTATAAAGCGACTCTGCATTTGCACATGTCATGGCTGACCGTAATGACCGTAGCTAGACCCGTAAGTGATTTATTACGTTAACAGCTGGTGGATGGTTCATCCTTGGACTGAATGTCGGCTAAGTGGCAAGCATTACCAAGCGTAGTTTTCATGGTTCAGAATGCTTAACATTGAACCCTGAACACATGCGGAGTACAGACACCACACGTAGTGTAGTGCGAAAGAAAGACATTTTATGGTTACGTTTGCACGTTCCTCGTCATCCGCTATTATGTCACTTTGGGTATGCAAATGGATAAAAGTCAGCCACCACGCGCCAAACAAAAACTAGACGCGACTAATTTGATATGCATAAAGGTGTATTCCTAGGTAGGTAGTCAGTGGTGAAGAAGCGGATGTTAATTAACATCTTAACATCACAATGACAAGAGCAATTCCGAGAGGTTAACAATGCATAATAAGTGAAAGATTCACAAGGGACGTGGATTCAATTGACAGTTGCTAAAAGACATAAATAGCATTCCAGACTAAAGTCAGTGGACAGAACCCGGCCTACGATCACTAACATGGACCGCCAAGCCACCCCGCTAATGGCTAAACGCGGGCAGGACAGTAGTTTCCGTTCTGAGACTCTGGTTCCCCCTTTCTGGCTGCAGACTGTCACTTCATCACCTCCTACGGAAGGTGGGCGTCTTTCAAGGATGGGCAGTACTACGCGGAAAGTGTTTGAGAGACCAAGACTTGAAAATGCGAATATCAAGGGATAACAAGTCCAAGGTTTAGGTTAGACTTTGGGTGTTGCTAAATCACATGAAACAACTTAATTATGTTTCTTGGCCACGTCTCCAAGACCCTCTACACTCACTCATAAACTGTATAAAGTGTTCGGTACATGGTGCTCCCCTGTCTAGCCTACCTCAGAAAACGTAGCATGATCCTCTCCATAGAAGCGGACTTCATAAGGTGACTAGCATGGAGAGGGTTTGGCTAGAAGCTTGGATATCCCTCGCCCTAGCTGGACAAGAAGTGAAGGGAACGCCAGGCGATGCTCCTGAGTCTCTTTGTCTCCTCGAACCCTGGTCTCTTCAATTGACAGCCTCTACAACGACAAAGCTCCAATACCATCCTGGCTTTATAGCACCTTGCTCAAGTTAATATGCAGGTGGCTCCGCAAATCTCCAAGTAACTTCTCCACGCTCCAACGCCCCCTCCACTCAGGACCAATTCTTGGATTTGACTTGCGACTCCCCGGCGATTTCCAGTTTCCACCTTGACAGGGCAGGTACTTGTCCTGGAAATCGTTCCCGTTCCACCTGACCTTTCTCAACACCACAACCTCAACTCACCAAATTCTTATCTCACTTCTGATCTTACCCTTCTTAACCTTTCCTTTCCTCTTGGTTTCTTCTATTCAATCTACTCTTGCTACTCCATCTGTTCCTGCGACAAAAGTCACCGCGATCCCCCGATTTCTTACCGAGAGCAACCTCGAACATATCCTTCTCCGTCGCAAGTCCGAATAATATCCTGCTTAAAAATGCCCTCGGGCCACGCTCTCTGAGCTTGCAATCATCCGTCGATGCTTCGTTTTCCCGCTCCTCCGTGGCGCGCCTAGACTCTCCGACTCCTCCGCCCCCTGCATTATCTTACATCATATCCGTGGCCATGATGTGGCCTCGGTTCAAACAATGGCTATCGAACTGGCCTTCTCGATTAGTCTTCCGCTACCTCAGCACCCTATTTCTCATATGCTTCGCTATCACCAATTATATATTATGGACCAGCAGCCAGGGCTGGGATGTGACAGAACCCAAGGGCCCAGTCACTATGGGCCCAAAACATCCAATTAAGAAGCTCATGGCAGATGCCCGCGCTCGCCATGAGAGCCTCCTTTCAAAACGAAGCCATGATCTTTACGATGCTGCTGAGCGTTATCGCGCCCGCCGAGGACGTCACCCACCACCAGGCTTCGATAAGTGGATGGAGGCTGCACTCGCTTCTAATAGCATTGTGGTAGAGGATTATTTCGATCGCATATACAAGGATTTGGCTCCATATTGGGCGCTTGACGCTCACACACTAGCCAGGCGCGCATCCGCCTGGCATTGGGTAGTGAAAGTTCGCAATGGCATGGCTACTGGTGTTGGCGATGCAACCGATCGTGTGCCATGGCTTGAACTATGGACCAACCTCGTCCAAGAGTTTGCAAAAGATTTGCCTGACGTCGACATGCCAATCAACTATATGGATGAACCTCGTCTTCTTGTTCCTTTCGACGAATTATCCAAACTTGTCGATCAAGAACGCGGCAATCGGCGCATCGCTCCTATGAAGGAGGTCTTCACAAAGTTTAAGACTTTGTCCAAGCTCGACGACGAAAAACCTCAGCCTTACGATCCCTACTGGTACAATAGCTCAGCTAACTATTGGGAGCTCGCGCGTGTGACGTGTGACCCCAACGCTCCGTCACGCAATGTCCAACAAGTCTCAGACTTTAAGGCTCCTGTTGAATATCCCTCAAATTGGGACCCCGAGTACGCTTATAAAGGTTATATCAAAAACTGGACTGCTGCTCAGGACCCTTGTTTGCAACCACATCTGCGCCAAATGCACGGGAGCTTTGTTGCGCCTCTCAGTTTGTCTACTTCTACCGAATTGATCCCATTGTTTGGCGGATCTAAGCTTCCTATGAACAACGAGATCCTTATTCCTGGCGCCATGTACCTTACTGCCGACGAATTCTATTCTGGAGGGGAGAAGATGGGTCCAGCATGGCACGCCAAGAAAACCGGCATTGTTTGGAGAGGTGATGCTTCTGGCGGCGAGCCGAGAGCTGATGTCTGGCATCGCTTCCATCGTCACCGTCTTATCCAGATGCTCAATGGCACATATGTTGACAGCGTTGAGCATCAAGGTGTTAAGCCCAAGACATTTCAACTGCCAAATCCCGACCATTACAACAGCACCCATCGCACCTCCAATACTATTGGTCAATGGTTGATGCAGATCTCTGATTGCGGGTTCAAACGTCTTCTGTGTGAAAAGGTTGGCTGTGATTCTGTTGCTCCTTATTATCGCGAATTGAAGCATATGACCATGAAGGAGCAGTACCACTACAAGTTTTTGCCTGATACCGACGGCAATTCATTCAGCGCCCGTTTTCGTGGCTTCTTACGTTCCTCGAGCATGCCCCTCAAGGCTACTATCTATGCTGAATGGCATGACGACCGTCTTACTCCATGGGTTCACTTTGTACCCTTCGATAACACTTTTCAGGACCTTTACCCCATCCTCGAATTCTTTACAGATGAAGAAGCCGGTGGGGATACCGCCGCGCGATTCATTGCTGAGAGAGGAAGAGACTGGGCCAGCCAAGTCTTGCGTCGCGAAGATATGCGCCTGTACACTTGGCGCCTCTTACTTGAGTGGGCTCGAGTCTGCGATGAAGACCGCGAGAAGCTTGGATTCATAAGAGACTTGATAGAGCCCAGAAAGGATTCAATACGGTAAACTGAGTTGAGGTTCGACGGCACATGTTTACAGCACATTGATCCACCACCAAACTGCATGGTTTAGGTGCTCACGTATATATATATTAATCTTCACGGCCTGGCGTTCCGGAGTTGGATTGTTGCTCTATGAGGGGCTGGATATCTGAGATAATGTTGATGGCATACAATGCGCGCAAGACGCTTGACCGTCTAAGAAGCGTTCTATACTTTGGGAGGCAAAATCATGTAACTGAGGCATACCTCAAAATAAATGACGTTGGATGAATGAAGATGAGGACGAGATGGAATAGAAGGGGTCCTCTAATTCTTAATTCTCAACTGTAGGAAGTTGGTCCAATCCACCCTAGATAATAAATATGATACCAAACCCCTTCACAAAGGCTCATGCTTTGCCGAGTTTGTACAGTGAGGAACCAGATACAAGAGGAAGATGCTGATCATGATTTTCATCTTCATCACGATACCAATATATTGTAGCAATGCCTCATTGCTACGACTCCATGCCACGCCCGTTATGAACCAATTCCAAAAGTCGTTCCTATATGATCATTTAACACTGTACAAGACAACGGAATTCTTCACAGTTGTAGGTTCGTAACAGGTTCGCGCGCCGGTTGACCTTTTAGGTGTGCGGCAGAACCCTTGAAAAGCGACTGCCAAATGAAAGCTTCACTCAAGAGTAGTTCGATGTCTTTCTCCGTCCAATCTTTAGTGGGAAGGCATTGGAGGAACATCATGATCTCCTGAAAGTCCATGCTAAGGAGCTTATCGGACCATTTCACGAGGAAGGCCGCACACACATACAGATGAAACTCAGAAAATCCTTGCTCTTCAGCCTGACAAGTAGTTAGTTTTTATAAGTTGCCAGCAGATGGATGTTGACGAACCAAGTAAGTGTCCCACATGCGAACTGTATTTTTGACGCTGATTTCACGCATCAAAAGACAGTTCATCCAACGGAAACTAAACTGTATGAATTCAATGCCTTCTTTTTCCAAATGCTTGGACAAATTGCCGTCTATACGTGCTGTTAAATCACGCAGAGCAGCAACCTGGCGTTGAATCCCTGGTTGTGCCACGATATAGTGGTCCTGGATGCCATCGAGAAGCTTTGTCAGACACCAAAAGGAATCGGCCTCGACAGCGTCTAAAACGGACTTTGGGAGCTGTCCTGGGTCCATGCCAGACTCGATATCAGGATCTCCAATATAGATCCCCAAAAAGACCTGCCAAAAAGGCGTTACAAGGTCGTTGATACCCTGCACATAGCCACTGGCAGGATGTCGTACAGCCCACACATACAGAATGCGCTCAAGTGATCGCTGCGTAGCTTCGTAGCTGTATAGCTCAATATGCGGGTTTGTCCGGGGTACATCGATGCTGATTTGATGCCAGATGGCCTCGTCCAGGCCCCTTGTTCGGCCGGCTGGGGCTGTGTTGGCTGCAGTGGTCGCGGCGTTTCCTCCTCTCTCGAATGCCTGTCGTACGCCATCCAAGTATTCCTTCCGTTTTCTCTCTAACGTGGCGACCCGGCGCTCACTATTCGCAGGAAGATAGCTGAGGAGGAGTTGCCAGGTAATGGCGCGCACCTCTTGTGGTACGCCAGACCAGGCGAGTGACCTCAAATCAGGCAGTGAAATAGTGGAAGCTTGTAACAGCTTCTTAAACTTATTAATACGTGTAATTCGGGAGTTTATGGCATCGGCTTCCTTGGGAGTGGCATTGGCAGGAACCGTGGGATAGTTGATAAGATGCAGAGCGTTGGCGGGGTCTGAAAGTCATCGTCAGTACTTCTGCGACAGCGCTTTGAAGTGTGATCAGCAAACCTTTTAAGATTTCTTTATACTGAGGCCGAAGAATCTTCCCCTCACTCTTTTTAGGCATGGGATATGTGGGCGCAGGTCGCTCTATTGCGATGTCCGCACTATTTGAATATCGTCTCGCCAAGAGAGCATTAGGAGGCCCCTCTGTTGTCGGTGATAATGTACTTGATTCGACCTTGTTCTGTGTGGCAATGCGCCGTGTTCTTCTCTTCATACTCGACAAACTTGGCAGACCAAAGTCATCTCCATCGTCATCCTCGTAGCCCATCATGTCGTCCTCGTCTGCTTTCCAGTCATCGTTGGTATTGGAGAGAAAGTTGATATAGCTCTTGTATGGAGGTGAACCATTCGTTCCAGGCGTGGTCTTCGGCGGTGGAGAAGCTTCTTGAATCCGGATCTTAGCTGAAGAAGAAGAAGGAGGTGTTCGTGGTCGAGACGAGTTGGAGAGGTTTCTGGCAATCGACGTCAGCAAACAAGAACTAAGCTTTGAGCAAGGTCAAGCCAACGGACAAAGAGTCAAATTTGAGCATATCCGCATGCGAATATGAGGCGCCAACAACAAGACCTGAGCCATGGCCCGTGGGCGACGTGATATTTCTCTTTGGAGTAGAGTTGTCTCGTGGTGGCGGTCTCCAAAAAGGCGATACGGACCTAGTTGTATAAGCTTCAGCGCACAAGCTTGGAGGGTATGGAACTCCGTGTCAGCTAATACATACTCTGATCGGTCTGCCTCGAAGCAATTGAGCTTCTATCAGCAAATATTCGACATCTCACAACTCCTCGCTGAACATACCGACTTGGACCATCTCCTGCGGCGGTGGGGCTGTTAGCAGAGGCGGGCGCCATTACGTCGAGTCTCGTGGGCACAGAGAGCTTCGACGCTGATAATCATGACTTACAGATTGCACGGGCTTCTTGCCGCTCCCAGATGACGACCACATGATTCGCTGAAGAGGAAAAGAGGCCGTGGACAAGAGCCTTGAAAGGTATTTTACATGCTGCGATGTAACGCGACGCAATGATGTTGTGAAGTGTAAGAAAGTCAGTAGGTTGGGTTGGTTGACCTATTCTACTATGGATCGATCAAACATAATGGAAACGGGCTTAATTAGGTTGCCCTGGCTCAACCACGAGATCACCCCGCAAACAGCACTACCATGGCTTGGAAATAGCGGGTTCGGACGGGTTCATAGCGGGGGTGTCTGCTAATTGAGGACTGTGCCTTGACCCTGTGGCCTGGGCTCAGCTCGGGGCGGATTCCTCGCCCAACAGGCGGTACGAGCCTAGGTACGGAGTACGAATACAGCCCAGAGCAATTCACTAACGAGCGCATGTGGTTTGAGCCAGATTACCTTATAACAAAACCTACCTTTCCATGTCATGCTCAAGGACAAGACAGGCTTCTTGATAATGCAGCTTGCAGAGTATACATGGGAGTATAGGGGTTATAACGGAGAAGCATAAAATTGCAAGGGCAAAATGTTCTGAAATAGTAGGCAAGAGGTCAATTTTGAATATCATCTTCAAATCCATTATTTTTCAAGTCTCAGTGATGTTAGCATTTGGATTTTGAAAAGAACCCAAGACTCGGGTTCTTTTGTTCGCGGTGGTGCTGATTTCTGATTGGCCCACTGTTGGCTTAGTCAGTAAAGTCGGTTGGGCTTTAGCTCCACAGCTCGATAACCTAGTACCTTTCTTTACCTTCATGGTTCAGTCGCCTCCTCTTCCTTTTCTTTGACTCTTGGTTCAACTTAGTTCTCAATTTCAATTGCGCATCACTTCTCACCTGCCCTTGTTCACCCGTCACAGCTTTCTAGTGTCGAGTGCGCGAAAACCGTCGTGCGCTTCTTTCGCGCTCCCTCATCTTCCGAACTTCTTATCACGAACACGCGCCAAACTTCAACCGTCGCAATGACTGAGCCCGAGAACTTCGAGGATGATCTCTTCGCCGACCTGTAAGTATCCATTGCAATATAAGCAGCGAGCATAAACACTCTGTGCGTCTACCTGGGATACTGACTCTTAGACAGCTACGATGACAACGATGCCACAAAGCCAGCGTCTGCTCCCGCTGCAGCAGCCCCCCCTGCCCCAGAAGTTCAGCCTCCTACTAACATTCAGAACAACGACGACGATGAGCATAACGGGATGCAACAACATCAAGAACCAGGAGGTGATGAACACATGACTCAAGATCAAGATGACGACGACGACGATGTCGATTTCAATCTCGGTGGGGGAGGAGGATACGGCGGATCCGGTCACACAGGCCAGGCTGATATGCATGACGATGCTCCAACGCCCCCATACGGGACTGTACACAAGGCGAGTGCCAAAGAAGATGGGTAAGTCTACACTGTTTCTGCGTTGTGATTACATTTCTTGAATTCGCTCTTGCGAGAATATCACGGTTTGCCTCGCGTGTTTACAACACTGAATCCTCATGGCAACTGCCACGTGGTAATGGCCATCGGTTTAGCATTTGCATACATTTCGGAAGTTGGCTTGGCTAGAGAGGGTCGTGGTCAAATTGAGAAAAAGAGGTTTTGCTATCGGAGACATCAAACGGCAAAGATTCAGATTGGAAGAGTTACCATTACTCATTCAAGAGGATATGTGGATCAAGAGATATAACCAGTTGAGGCGAGTCCGCTGCTATTGTCTATGGGCTATGAGGGGAAGAGGAGGATGTCACAATCGGTACTGGGATACGCCCTGTGGACATCCCAAGATGAATCATCCGGCACTAGTCCAGACGAAAGACACTACTACTTGAGTCTTCCATAGCCCTCAGTCGCAGAGATCATATTGAACCGACGGGAGTGGTAAACACTCTCGAGTGCTATAGCGAGATTCGCAGCGAATAGCGCTCGAGGCCAGTACCTAGCATGAGACAGAGACAGAGAGAACAGTCAAGACGATAGCACAAGACGAAATTTTATTCGACCAAGCTGATCTGGCATCTCTCATTGCAATGTCTGCGCCGTACTTTCGACTGTCATGGCCGTTTGGTCAACGTTTGTCAACCATGGTCCTTGTTATGTTGGCCTTGATGCATCCATACGCAGGGATCTTGCAGAAATTGCCGCCAACATCAACAGCAAGCCGAAGAAATGGGATTTTTCAGTTCAATCGACCTCCTACTGGGCTGTAGCCTTCTCTGCATGCACCCATATTGCCCTGCACGACCCATTTTTTTCAAGGATACAAACTCCTTCATCACATTGCTGCAATCGCCAAACCGCAGCCATCTGTTTTTCTGCTGTATCGGGCATTCAAGTCTCGATTGTCGGCTCTTTTCTCTAAGCCAGGGTTGAGGCTTCAGCAAACTATTGATAATTCGCAAATTCGCAGCCCTTTCTAAGCAAGCCACTTCGCCATCAGCCTGGGTCCTATTGTTCTATCAAGCCTAGGAGACCCGAGTTTAACAGCCTTGATATTCAGAATGCATAAACAACTCCAAAATGACAAGTATACTGACATGTTTGTATAGTAAAATGTTCATCGGCGGTCTCAACTGGGAAACCACCGATCGTAAGTAACAAACACATGCAGCTCTCCAAACTTGTACTAACGATTGTTGGTAGAATCATTGCGGGATTACTTCTCACAGTTTGGTGAAGTCGTTGAATGCACAGTCATGAGAGACAGCAGTACCGGCCGGTCGCGAGGATTTGGTTTCCTGACTTTTAAGGACGCCAAGACAGTCAACATAGTCATGGTCAAGGAGCATTTCCTTGATGGCAAGATCGTAAGTCATATATCTTAAAACATGGCCAAACTCACCACTCTAATGGCGTTGCAGATCGACCCCAAACGCGCCATTCCCCGAGACGAGCAAGAGAAGACTAGTAAGATCTTTGTCGGAGGTGTCAGCCAGGAAACCACCGATCAAGAATTCAAGGAATACTTTGCACAGTTCGGCCGCGTTGTAGATGCGACTCTCATGATGGACAAAGATACCGGCCGTCCACGAGGATTTGGGTTCGTGACGTTTGAAAACGAAGCCGGCGTCGATGCATGTATCAACGTGCCACTAGAAATTCACGGAAAACCCATCGAGGTCAAGAAGGCCCAGCCAAGGGGTAACCTTCGAGAAGAGGAAGAGGCATCACGACGCGGCAAGTTCAGAAAGGACGGCGACCAGTCAAGCCAGGGCTCCATGGGCCAACAGATGGGCAACAACGGCATGACACCCCAAGTCATGGCCCAATACTTTCAACGTATGCAACAGTACTTTGCTATGATGCAGTCACAAATGGCCATGAGCCGAGGAATGCCCATGAACCCAGCCATGTGGCAGAACATGATGCAGATGCAACAGATGCAACAACAGATGATGGGTCGAGGAGGCGGTGGTGCCAATGCTCAGAACCTGATGCAGAACATGAACCCACAGATGATGCAGCAGATGCAACAAATGCAGCAACAGATGATGCAACAGCAGGGCCAGCAAGGTGGTCAAGATGCTGCTTCCGGTAGTGCTAGTCCCACTGCCTCTGCCAGCGGCGGCGGTGGTCGAGGATATGACAACAACAACAACAACAACAACAACAACTATAATCAATACCAACAAGCTCAAGGAGGTCGTCGTGGAGGCCGTGGAGGCTACGGCGGTCATGGAGGTTATGGTATGGGTGGAGGGGGCGGAGCCCCTACTTCATGGGAGGGCATGTATGACGATGTTCCTCAGCCAAACTCCAACCAAGGCTCAGGTGGCTTTAACCGTGCTGGCAGTGCCAGTGCGAACTCTGACCCGCAACATGCACCACCCGCCAATGCGCCTACGGGGCCCAAAAACGCTGGTAAACCTGGAGCTAATTATCGTGGTGGAGGACGGGGTGGAAACCGCGGCTTTCACCCTTACTCACGATAAAGACTTTCCACCAGATTTTGCCAGTAGCAAGGAGGGTTTGGAAGACTTTGGAACGCCGCCAGAATTCCGGCGAAGTGATGGGAATGAGGATGATCTCAACCATGTATAATAATGCGGAACGGTTATTCATTCCGCATATATTTCGTTTTTCCTTTTTCAGTATTTTGGTTTGATTGGGCGGCTTTCCAATGCTTTTGTTCATCAAGATGCAGCCAGGTTCGGCTGACACAAGGGGCCCGAATAAGGGGGTGGTCGATCTTGCGAGGGCACTGCAATAATTAGAAATCAAATAAGCCCAAAATTGGTCCATTGAGTCATGACGTGTGCATTCGTTTTCGTAATGTTTACAGGCATAGGCTCTGCCCGATATGCAAAGGTGTTCGAGATCAGTCATAACACAGCTAAAGCAAATACATTGAGAAAATAGGTAGTGAGAGTGATATATATGTGATAAATAGTTGAAATGAAGCGCTATAACCTTATCCTTCTTCTTAAACTTCCAGCCCATCCACGCCCACTACCGACGTTACACGTAATACATAGCTAAGCACAGTTTCTTTTTTCTCTTCGTCTGTCAAACATCATCACATCCAAGGACTCGTCTATCCCGGCGCATGCCCGGTAATTCCACAATGCCTGCCAATGCTTCCTTACGAAACAGATCACAAGGTGCGTATGTGGTAACGGCAACACTCGAGTTCTGTTAAATCGTCTATTTACTCGGTTGACAGGGAGAAGCAGGTGTTGCATCGCATGTTGAAGGCAAATTAATCCCACCAGCGCCAAACGACCCAGGTCTGTCCACTCTTGGGACTGAAGCAAATACCCAAAAGTCCGTGTATGTTAGCGAGGAGGTTGCCTATGGGGGCAGACAAAGAAGTCGCTGTCTCGCGGAAACTACACAGCAGTACAGCTGAGTGCAGTTTAGCCCTTTCCAGTTCAGTGTCCCTGCTGAAAGTAATGTCGTTATCGTCTACTCTTGGCCAAAACCCATAGTTTCCTCAACCGCGATGGTAAGCTTTTGTTGAAGCATTTCTAGACTCTTATAAGGAGGCAAGTCGAGTCGATTGAAACTGTTGATGAGTCAGTGATTTGATCTCAGAGTCAAATGTCATAATTAACCTACCATGTGTGCGCCTTTGGCAGATTTGTGATTTCTCCCGCCTTCTCAATTGTAAATCGTCGTGGGCCGTCGCTACCTTGGAGATCCTTGAAACCATTGACTGGGATTCGAGAAGTTCCTGTAGTAAATTGTAGTAAACGGGACTTCTGCTCGCCATCCCACGAGCGTACTGTTGCCCAGAAGTTCTGCACGACCTCGTCGGATTCGGTATATCCTCGATAATCGGTGTGCTTCTTCCAGTCGTCGACATCAATTTCGGCAATACCTCCAATCAAAAGCTCCAGCTCGCGCTCATCAAAGACATTAATAAGATCCTGAGGGATAAGCTCTTGGAACCCTTCCTTGAAGGCCTGGAACTGCTCGGCGATACGTTTCTCGATGCGCCACTTGACCATGAGATCAACATATTCCTTCTTGTTCTCATTGGTGACATCAATATTGCGACCATCAGGGATGAGATCCTCAGTAGTCATCACTCCGAATCTCTCGTCTTCGGTCGAGAAAGTCTGCTCAAGAATCCCGCCCGATATATCATTATCCAGCATCCACTGCAATGATCGGTGGAAATCGGCATCCACACCCTCCATATCAGCCAAAGCCACCGCCTTGCCAAGCATCATCTTGTACAAAGCGCCAATAAAGAAGGCGTCCAAAAATCGCCTGTGGAAGATAGCCAAGCCGACAACACGACCGATGAACTTGAAATAGTTGAGATGCTCCGGATTGATACCGGAATGTGGGTTAATCTGAAGGGTGTAATTATCGTGGGCGGAGTATTCGAATAGGCAATAGAAGGGGTTGAACATTTCGTGGGAGAGAAGGAAAAAGAATTCTCGAGAGAGACCACCGTAATCCAAACCATCCTCGCCATCGAACTTGATCATAAGTCGTTTCTTCAAATCCGTTGCGGACTGGCGTGTGATCTCGGCAAAGGAGTCCTCGAAGATGTGAGATCGTCGCACCTTGATATGGCACTGTCCACTGAGAATTCGCATGGCTGGCTGTGAGCGGAAGTAGATGAGCTTCCGTCTGAAGTCTCGCTTGTACTGAGGAACATTCTGGTCAAGAGACGATGGGAGTCGAGGATCGTCCCAAGTGGTAGTCTTGGTGTTATGATCAACAAAGTACACTCGAGCGGTGTTTGTCAAGCGCATCTCCCAGCCACTGGGCAGAGGACCAAGTTGTGATACGGGTTGCTGCTGAATTTGGCCGTTGGCATTATTCTGACCTCCATACATGCGGATGTATTGTTGGCGACGTGGATCTACCCAGGTCGTTGTTCTTGTGTTGTGATCAACAAAGTATGGTCGACCTTCTGGGGTCCACCGTTGCTCCCAGCCAGGTGGGAGTTCTCCCGTACCAGGGCTCGTCGCTCCAGTGTGCATCACTGCGCCACCATTAGTAGCTGGTGATGCTGATGGCTGGGGCTGCTGGGCGTGCAGCGTCGGTGAATTGGAGCCGGTTCGTTCTTCGGGCAAAGTGCGATTCTGATGTCTCTGACGCTCAACCTGGGTAGCTGCTTCTCGGTCGTTTCGTTGTTCTTGGGCGCCAGAAGCAGTGGGTCGATTCCAGCTCGTTGTGCGGGTGTTATGATCGACGTAGTAAGTACGACCGAGGTTGTCTTCTCGGCGCTCCCAGCCAGCGGGTAGTCGCCCCTGGGCATCTTCGAATGGGCTGAGTTGATTGCTTTGTCGAGTTTGTCCGGAAGCATTCGGTCCTGGAGCGCTGGCGCCACCAACAGAGTTGATGCTGGATGGACGATGGGCCAGGTTGACTTGTGAGCCACCCGCGCCATTTGGTCCAGAAAGTGAAGATCCTGGTCGGTTTTCCGGTGGAGGGGCGGAGAGGTTCGAAGCGTTCGACGGGCCGGTGCCGAGAGACGGTCGTGCGGTCGATGCCTGGCCACCGCGGACTGGTGCACTGAGATTGCATGACAGGTTAATAATAAGTTTGCCATGGACGACGAGGTTATCGGTTGATTTTTTAAGGTCTCGTGTAAGCATCTGGTCTGAAGCGCATGTCAGAAAGCTCCTTCACGTATTCTGTTGTGGGATCAAGTAAACTGACCATCGGCATCTGGGCTGAGCTCAGGGATGACATCTCCAACGCGAATGTTTATGACACCTAGAAAACCCTGGTCCTTCTTCTTAAACTTCTTTTGATCGAAAACTTGAACTGCAAGAATGCCGTCTTCATTGGTGCGACTGATAAACTCGAGTTGGTTAAATTCTTTGTCTAAAGCGGCGGGGTACATTACAAGTCAAAGCTCTCGTTCCAATATGGGTTTAGAGTTCTTTTGCTGACAGTCGTCGTTTTGGTTTGCTCCCCGTTGATGGTCGCAACAGCGAAAGGGTCAGGAAAGCCTGACTCAAGTTAGCGGATAGTTCGAGCGAAGTTTCAGATCCCACTACGTACGGAAAACATCTCTCTTGTATAAGCCATCAGCGGCGATAACTTGGATGATGTCAATATATCAAATCGAACGGTGGGGTAGATTGATTAGCTGCAACTCACTGGTAACCCGAAGGTTGGGCCTGCTATAAGGAGCATTAGCACGGTCACCGTAGTAGCAAGGAAGAGGGAAATGGGTAAAGGGTCAAGTTGAAGGTGAAGCTGGACGCGATGCGATGGGCGAGAGGCTAGGAATGGACTTACTTAGAATCGGTGCGACTGGTCATGGTGTCACCTCTTGCGCTGCGCAGCGAGGGACTAAGTCACAGCGACGACAATGATAATAATCGATATTCCTGAGGTGAAAAGGATAAATACGTTCGGAGCCAGACAAATGCAATGAAGCCTTGTCGTGGAAGGCGCTCGCGGAACGTGATCAGTGGAGGTTGAAGGGTTCACTGAAGAAAGTTGACGACGCTTGGTTTGGGGCAATGGGGGGAGGTTGAGGCTGTGCACGGGCGGCCCAAAAGACCCAAGACTGGGAGGGCCTTTTAGTGGGCTGCAATGGAGGCCTACAGATGACTAGATGACCCGATATTACCTTATATTAGTGGTTGGTTGGTAACCAAAAGGTTCTTTTGCCTCCGCTCCTTTGAGCGTTTCCTATGAAATCCGTGATTAAAGATGAACATTACAGAATCGAGTTGTGTACTTTGACCCAAGGTATTTGCCCGGTATTGCCCATTTCTAGAGCTCTCGCACGTTCTCATTACTTACTAGGCTAAGCAATGACTTCAAAGGTGTTCAAAAGCTCCAGTATTTTGTTGCCACTTTGGCTGAGAAATTGTCAAATAATGCTTATGACATCTAGATACCTGCCTTAGGTTGCGGAATCCACGGCTGCGCTTTACGACGTATTTCGTACAACCTCGGCAGTAAACAGAGTAACAGTGCCGCTATGGAATCATGAACTCAGTCACCTGTAATGGTTTGTAAACAGATGTTCTAAGCCTAATTGCGGCGTACGGCTTACCGGCACAGCTTTCGTCAGGCACCTAGTCAACATCGGGCGCTTAAGCAAGGTTGTGATGCCTTGCAGCTAGGTCGCCCCAGGGCGTAAGAAGACTTCTGACATTGAACTAAGGTGCTAAAATATTTAATCTAAGATCTTCTAAATCTATACTAAATTATACTACGTTATGCTAAGTTTACCTAAAGCTTTTTATCACTTGCATCCCCTTGGTCGCTGAGGTTGATGCTTGTGCTTAAAGATTGGCCAACATGGGAATCACGGATATCATCAGTCTGCATTTATTAGGATACCAACTGAAACTTACTCCATACACACATGTGCCTTTGTAAATTTCCCTCTTCTACGCCCAAACTTCGGCTTCAACCGTAATTTCGTGCATGGCTTGATTGTTTACAGTATTTGCACCTCTCTGACTGGGCAACTGCTGAGCCACAGGCAAAACGTCAATGACACCTTGTTGATTGCGTTGACACCACACATCAGGAACAACATCTGTAATCTGGGGTAGTCGAGAATGACGACTCATTTCCTAGCCATGCTATGATGAACATTTAATTATAGCATATTGGCAAGGAGTACCACATTTGCAATACGTAGACGGTAGAGTGGTATGGGTGCATAATGTAAGGGGTTGCTCAATACCTGCTTCAGTAGCTCAGCAAGAATATCAGGCCCAAGAAGAAGCCTTGAGAAACTGAATTAACTACCCACGTATGAGCGAAAACGCTAGTTGCATCACTACAAGATGGTGTGACTACGTGATCAGTAACATTTTTGCGTTGAGAGCGCATAAAGCTCAAGCTGTAGGGTAAACTGTATATAATCTCGTGGATTGCCAGATTGCCCAATGAATTATCTTAGCTTACCGATCTTCAGTGAGATGTCAGATCTTCCTTTATTATGCACACTGACACCAGATTTGTCTCATTGCAATCACAGTCATTCCCGCCAATATCCAAGCCTTGGCACGAACTGATGTGGGGGTACCACACGGGCGGCCTCACACGCATATGAAGCTTCAAGAGGAACGCGTGGCAACATGTCACTACTCTAAGCCTCCTACGGACGACATATTCGAAGCTGCTTAGGATAGGCACCCTAATCTAGTTATACTTAATATAGCCAATGTGATTGCGTTTTCGCTCAGTTAGATTTCTGGTAAAGTTCACACCGAGTCAATGATAGGAATAGACATTGACGGATTACTGTGATTTTGCTAAGACGAAAGATAAGTCAAGACCGGAACTCCTAACCCTTCCCTCGGTGTTCTTGGCTATCTGTGTGTTTTCCTGTTCCCAGATAATTGATAGTATTACACTGTTCCTTCTCTGCTAGTAAAGCACCCTTCTCCTTATTACCATAATCCTAAAATCAAGGAAAGAAACGGATAGAAACTGTTACATCAAAGGCCAACATATCCATGCAAGTAGGGGTTGCTTTCAAGCCCGTGAGATTCCTCAACTTCGATCTCGAAAGGCCTAGGTTGCTCAGATCGTCGACCATGTCCCATGGGCAAAGTGCCTCCCTGCTCCTAGTAGGGGGCGAAACCTCGTCCGCGACCACGGTAGCCACCGCGATAACCACCACCGCGAGGGAAGCTGCCTCGGCCATGAAAGCCTCGGCCACCGCGGAACCCACCGCGACCACGTCCACGGCTCATACCAGGGACATTGGTGCGCTTGGGGGTCACCTTGATGTTGCGGCCCTTGAAGACACTCTCGTTGAGGACAAGAGCCTGGGCGACCAAGCTCGGCTCGGTGAACTCGACATAGGCGTAGCTATAGAGCAATATGTTAGCAAAGCTTAAAAAGCTCCCGCGTGCCAACATACCCCTTCGGTTGACCTGTGAACTTATCAAGAAGAATGGTCACTCGGTTGATGGAGCCGCAGCTCTGGAAGTGACTCTGGATATCTTCAGGCGAGGCTGAATAATCGACGTTGCCAACAAAGATACTGCGCGCATCGATGGATTCCTTGTCATCCGCAAGGTCCGCAGATTGCTGCTCCAGAGTGGCTTGCATCTCGCGAAGCTTCTTGGCCTCCTCTTCCATCTCTGCCACGCGGCGCTTCATGGCAGTGATTTCTTCCTAAGGGTGTGGCGTCAGTTTCCTTCTTAAATCCACCTCTTTGCGCGCCTAACACACCTCCTCAGCCCCTGACATTTCAGTTCCGTGCTCATGTTCATCATCGTGCTCGCGGTCATGATCGATCTCGTGTTCGCCGCCCGTAGGCTTCTCGTCTTGCTTGCCAGAATCCGACATGTTGACGTGTTTGAAGGAAGGCTAGTAGTGTCTTTCGCGCGTGATACTTCTACGTGAATCAGTGTTAGCAAAAGGCTGGATGGCTGTTGAGAGGAGAGAATGAACAATGCGCAATCGTTCAACACAGCCTTGACATCATTGTATGAAGGGACAAAACAGTGCAACGTTGAAAGCCGGAAAAAAGAAGAAAAAATATGTACCTTTGTGGAACAGACCTTTCGCGGTGCAAGCGGGAGAAAAGAAGTAACAAAACAGGTATAAGAAAAGAAAAGCGCGAAGAGGTTTAAAAGTTCGCGAACGACGAAAATGCACGATTAATGAGGTCAAGGCCGGGGTACGCAGCTACCAATTGTACCTTTCATCTAGCGCCTATCCTGAGTCCTGGGCTGCATGAAAGTTCCCTGCAAGTCAGTCCAAAGCTCGTGATATTCTTAGTAACTCTCGGACCGAAGATAACCCGACAAGTCGGAGCCGTGAGAGCAAGTGATAGATACGTCCAGATTCTTTCTACATATGCTTATGAACCAATCTGGCTGTTTCTCTATCATCGACCCTTCGACCTAGGGAGTCATAGGGCTTTGCCGTGTAGCATGATAGAATAGCCAGTCACATACAACCATATAGAAGAAGTATCATTGGTTAAGGAGAGATAGCTAGAGAATCATCATCATCAAATTTATCGTGTTATGGAAAATGTGGCAATCGCCAGACCCAAAATGAAAACCAGACACCCCCAAATGCAATCGTTACGTCCTCCAAACGCCGCCCATGCTCTTCGCTAGTCAATGCGTCCGTCTGTAAACATGCCTCGTTCCATCCCATCCCTCTAGTACCCAGTGCTCCGAGACAAATATGCTTCATGTTGTTGTGTATAGAGAAAAGGAAACGTGATGATCTCGCAGGATAATCAAGCATGTCGACCACGCTTCCCTCCTTTTTCGAAAGGATCCTTTCCGCTTAGACTGCCGAGATCGAATATTTCCTCAAAGTTCAACTTGCGCTTGCTACCAGCCCGCTGTACCAAATGTCCCGGACCCCTCGGGCAAGATCGACTCGGACCACCTGCAAGCCTAGTTTTCGTTGGTCGCGTGGGAGCAGGCACGTCGTCGTGAGATCTTGAGTCAGAAAGGTCCAGAGTAGCGATATTCGGGTACGGGTGTGAGGACTGAAAGGTGAAGTGGTCTTGAGACGGGACGACTATCGGCGTAGGCTGTTCGGCAACAGGAGGAATACTCGGCGGTGCGGAGTCGGTTCGCACTTGGTTCGCCGGATGCGGAGGGACAGCCGTTCGAGTGAGTTCAGGTGACGAGGCTGTTTCTGCTTTGTCGACCTCGTCCTCACTCTCAGTGCTCAGAGAGCTGCTTTCACGCCCATCGAGTCTTTCTGTTGCCCATTTCCGGATCTTCCACCCTTCTCCATCACCCAGACCCATGCCTTCTTTATCCAAGAATTGTAAGAGGTCATCGAGGCAATCCTGATATCCATCGGCACGTGCCTTTGACTGTCCCGCAGCCGAGATCTTGTAGAGCTTGGTCACCGACAGGGCGGCTGCCTTGAAGACATCGAGGAGTTGTTCAGGGCTTTCTTGTTGAGCAGGTTGCTTGCCCATACTACCAGAGACGCCCCTCATAGGCTCCATCGTGATTAAGCGACGAAGGGATGTGGAAAACTGGAAACGAAGAGTCAGATATGTTTTAAAACGTCAAGGGGGAAATCGCCTCACTTGATAGTCAGAGGGGAGTGGTATTGGTATCAGAAGAGGCTCCAAGATCGGAGAGAAAATGCTATGTATTCGCGGTACACCAGAGTCAGACAAGCTGGATATTTTGCTCCTGAAGAGCTATGATTTCAAAGACAGTTGGGCAAGGTAAAGGTTGGGGTCACGAAGTGTTTGCCCAGGTCATCCACTCCAACGGAGCATGGGCAGAGCCTGATGGACGGCACTAACCGAGGGGTCGGTACCTGTACATGTGGGGGGGATTTCAACCACGTGACTTGATAGAACCGTCAGCATTGCCTTTCAACAAGCTCGCCAGGATCTCTTTCGATCGCATACTGGTACGAGTCTATAGGATACAATCACCTTAGGATATTTAATGTGTGTTTTCTGACTTACAAGGACTTCCTCACACAAGACCAGTAAGACAAAGTGACGTCGTCAAAAACAATCGGAATATCCTTTCTTCCCTTACAATCGTGGGGCCCACTGCCATTTACAAGGGTCTATGCACGCCGCTAGCCCAGATTGGCCCCCTTCGAGGTGACCGTTTAGATTCTACCCGCCAACACCTTCGCAGCAGCATTTACACTTCCTTTTCCAAACCTTCAAGCGACTTGGCTGTGTTAAATACAACACATACCCCTCAAAATATACACAAAATACGCTACAAGAGCCAACAGACTACTTGCATTGACTTGTGCTTCACATTGCAAGCTATCGAAACGCGTCTTCTGGACGCCAGTCGCGTAAAGAGGTTTATCCTAAACTCGACTCGCAATGGCGCCTCGTTCTCGAGCCAAAGCTGTCGATACTGACGCGTCTATGTCCGACGCGCAGGAGCACCGACAGGAAGAAGAGATGGTGAGTTGCCATGTTTGTTGGTTTGTGGGTGAGAGCTTGTGCTGATGGGTTGTTAAGGAAGTTGACGAGACTCCCGACTACACTGATACCGAGAACCCTAGCACTACTGCTAGCAGCGTCGCCGGAGAGCCTACTGGGGATGGTCGTAGGCGCCGCACAGAAGTCAACCAACTTCGTCGTAGCATTTTTGGAAAGAAGCACGATCGGCTAGGCGAATCCAAGGTATGTCGCACTCCAAGAGAAGGCTATGATACGAAACGATCTAATCGAACCTCTAGGAAGATGACACCATTCGTCGATTTCGATACCTCCTCGGCCTGACCGATCTCTTCCGCCATTTTATCGAGACAAACCCCGATCCCAAGATTCGCGATATCATGACCGAAATCGATCGACAGAATGCCGAATCTGCGCGGGGCAAGAAGGGTGCCGGAAGGCAAGGGGGCGCCACGAGCGAGCGACGTCGGCGTACCGAAGCTGAAGAAGACGCCGAACTCTTGAAAGACGAGAAGCACGGCGGCTCCGCTGAGACGGTCTTCCGAGAATCCCCTCCGTTCATCCACGGCACCATGCGAGACTACCAGGTTGCCGGTCTCAATTGGCTGATTTCCCTGCACGAGAATGGTATTTCTGGCATCCTTGCCGATGAAATGGGTCTTGGAAAGACTCTGCAAACTATTTCATTTCTTGGTTACTTGCGACACATCCTTGACATTACTGGACCACACTTGGTCATTGTGCCCAAGTCCACGCTCGATAACTGGAAGCGAGAGTTTGCCAAATGGACACCCGAGGTCGATGTTTTGGTGCTTCAGGGTGCCAAAGATGAACGACAGAACCTTATCAACGATCGGCTTGTTGACGAGAAGTTTGATGTTTGCATTACCAGTTACGAAATGGTGCTTCGAGAGAAAGCACATTTGAAGAAATTTGCTTGGGAGTACATCATCATCGACGAGGTATGTGATTTTGGAACAATTGATAGTTTCATCAGCTAACGAATATCCAGGCGCATCGTATCAAGAACGAAGAGTCATCACTGTCACAGGTTATCCGATTGTTCTCCTCCAGAAACCGATTACTTATTACTGGCACACCGTTACAAAACAACCTGCACGAACTCTGGGCTCTTTTGAATTTCTTGCTTCCCGATGTTTTCGGCGACTCTGAAGCATTTGATCAGTGGTTCTCTGGTCAGGACCGCGATCAAGACACGGTCGTACAACAACTACACAAAGTCCTCCGCCCTTTCTTACTGCGCCGCGTGAAGAGCGACGTGGAGAAGAGTCTGTTGCCTAAGAAAGAGGTCAATGTTTATCTTGGCATGTCGGAGATGCAGATTAAATGGTATCAGAAGATTCTGGAGAAAGATATTGATGCTGTCAACGGCGCCGGTGGCAAACGAGAGTCAAAGACACGACTACTCAATATCGTGATGCAGCTTCGAAAATGCTGTAACCACCCCTATCTGTTCGAAGGCGCCGAGCCAGGACCCCCTTACACAACCGATGAGCATTTGGTTTACAACGCTGGCAAGATGGCAGTGCTTGACAAGCTCCTCAAGCGGCTGCAGAAGCAGGGAAGTCGCGTTCTCATCTTCTCTCAAATGAGCCGATTATTGGATATTCTCGAAGACTACTGTGTCTTCCGAGAGTACAAATATTGTCGAATCGATGGTGGCACAGCACATGAAGATCGAATTGCTGCCATTGACGAATACAACAAACCCGGTTCGGAGAAGTTTGTCTTCCTCCTCACAACACGTGCCGGTGGTCTGGGCATTAACTTGACGACTGCCGACATTGTTATTCTCTATGACAGTGATTGGAATCCTCAAGCTGATCTTCAGGCTATGGATCGAGCCCATCGTATTGGACAGACTAAGCAGGTTGTTGTATACAGATTTGTCACGGATAACGCCATCGAAGAAAAGGTTTTGGAGAGAGCTGCCCAGAAGCTACGACTAGATCAACTGGTTATCCAACAAGGCCGTGCCCAACAAGCCGCTAAAGCTGCAGCCAACAAGGACGAACTTCTTTCCATGATCCAGCACGGTGCTGAGAAGGTCTTTCAGTCTAAGGGACCTACCGGCAATATGGCCTCCAAGGACGGCGAAGTTGGTGATGACGATATCGACGAGATCCTTGCAAAGGGTGAAAATCGAACAAAGGAGCTGAACGCAAAATATGAGAAGCTGGGAATTGACGATCTGCAAAAGTTCACCTCAGAGTCTGCCTACGAGTGGAATGGCGAGAACTTTGCCAACACAAAGAAGAACATCAACATGACCTGGATCAATCCGGCCAAGCGAGAAAGAAAGGAACAGTCGTACTCGATGGATAAGTACTTCCGACAAACTATGTATCCCAACCCCAAGGCCGATGCTAAGCCAAAGGCACCCCGAGCACCAAAGCAAGTTCCTGTTCATGACTACCAATTTTACCCCCCACGCCTGCGAGATCTCCAAGATAGGGAGACTGCTTACTACCGGAAGGAAATTGGGTATAAGGTCCCTCTACCTGACGGTGATGAAGAAAATCTTGAAGAGCGAGAGGCCGAAAGAGCCCTCGACCAGCAGGAGATTGACAATGCTACACCTTTGACTGAGGAAGAGAGGGAGGAAAAAGAGAAGTTATCGCTACAAGGTTTCGGAGACTGGAACAAGCGGGACTTTCAGCAATTTGTCAACGGATCAGGCAAATACGGGCGAACTGACTACGAAGGCATCTCTAACGAGATCGACAGCAAGTCAGCCCCAGAAATCAAGGCTTATGCAAAGGTCTTTTGGCAACGCTATACCGAGATCGCCGACTACCCCAAATACATCAAGACTATCGAAGATGGTGAGGAGCGGACTCGCCGTATTGGCCACCACCAAAAGCTCTTGAGAAAGAAGATGCAACAGTATCGAGTCCCTCTGCAGCAGCTCAAGATCAACTATTCTGTGTCGACTACCAACAAGAAGGTTTACACTGAAGAAGAGGACCGATTCCTTTTGGTTCTACTTGATCGATACGGCATTGATTCGGAAGGTCTTTACGAAAAGATGCGAGATGACATTAGAGAGTCGCCTCTGTTCCGATTTGACTGGTTCTTCCTCAGTCGAACACCAATTGAGCTGTCTCGTCGATGCACTACTTTGATCACTACTATTGTTAAAGAGTTCGAAGACATCCCTGCTCGTGGCTCAAACGGAGTGAATGGAAAATCCAAACGAGAGCCTGACGATGAGAATGACGAAGATAGCATTCTTGGGATGGCACCAGCAAAGAAGAAGGCCAAAAACGGCGTCAAGGTGAGTCAATAACTAATCTTGTGCATTGTCTATGACTAACATGTTTTACAGAACAAGGCACTCGATAATGTCAAGTCCGTCAAATCTAGCAAGAATAGCTCCGCCACTCCATCAAGAGCATCTAGTGTTGCCTCTACCGTATCCGCAGGAGGTTCTGCCAAGGGCAAGAAGGGTAAAAAGAAGTAAGGGAATATGGAACTGCCTTTAGTATGCTGGGTGGGCAAAGGGATAGACTTTTTGGCGTTTGGTTGCTTTGAGGACTTATAAGAGAAGCCAATGTGTACGTATTTGCTTAATCTAGCATGGCTGTTTGTACCAGGGGCCAGAAAATGCATCACACGATGCCTCGGTGGGTGGGGATACAGGCGTGAGAATGGCTGAGAGTACAATGAAGAGAGTTACTTGAGCACAAGAACCATCTGACTGACTGTCTGCTTGATATCTTCAACTCGACGTGCTGTGAAGCAGCGAACCATGGTGTTCGTGATTGCATGGCCATATGGATGACGGATATATCCAAAGTCGTAGAAACGTGATCAATCGTGCATTTCAACCTTTCCTTAAACCCTGGAGAGATGGTAAGAATTACAAGCCCATTTGTCAACCTCTTATCTCCCCTTACACACCCAATTCTTTTTCCATCACTTCCAGCTCCCGTTTATTTTTTGCCCCATTTGAACAAAAACATTTATTTGTTTGTCCCCCAAACGCCGTACTATGCAAGCACACAGGAAAAGAACGCATCTACTGCATTCGGTTGATTCGTTCCCTCTCAACCTCGTAGTTGAAGTCGAAGTAGCCCTTGTCGAAATGGTGAACTCGCACGTATCCGTCCTCTCCGCCGCTGGCGTAGCTCTTGCCTGTGGGATCGGCAGCGACAGTGTTCAGAGGACCGAAGTGACCTCGCACACGACCAATCTCGTCCTCGAAGATCTTGTGATAGAAACGAGCCTCGAACTTACCCTGACGGGCAGAAGTTCGGGTAACATCCATAGCGGCCTGACCACCACCGAGGATGACGAATTCCTTCTTGGGGGTGATAGTGGCACTGTTAAGGGGTGTATCGGCTGTATAGGTCTTGAGGACCTCGAGATCGCGGGCAGAGATGAGCTTCAAAGATTAGTATTTGTCATATGGGATAGTCTGGATCTGACATACCTTGGCAGTCTTGTCCTTGCATGCGGTGATAAAGTAGGTACGGTCGGGAGACCACTGGAGATCGACAATGGGCTGGTTGAGTTCATGGACGGGAACGTTATCGAGAAGATCACCGGTCTTGGCGTCGTATCGGCTTACGCTGCCATCCTCATGGCCGGCGATGATGTACTTGCTAAGAGCACTCCAGCCAGCAACGGTGGCCTTGCTCTCGTCGCAAACAATAGTGAGAGCCTTCTCATCGGTCTGCTCAGCGTTGAGATCGGGGTTGATGTCGATGACGACGATGTTGGAGAGGTAACCCATTCGCTTCTCGGTAACTCCCAGCAACTTGGTGGCATCTTCGTTGAACTCCACTCGCTTGACGGCGGTGGGGAACTCCCAGGTCTTGATGAGGCGGCCAGTCTTGACTTCCCAGAGACGGATGGTGTTGTCGGCAGAACCGGAGGCGATCATGGTTGAGGTGGGGTTAACATCGACTGTCCAGATGGCACCGACGTGGCCGTGGTAGGTTCCAAGTCGCTCGCCGTTGTGGGAGAACCAGGCGCAGATTTGCTGATCCTTTGCGACGGAGAAGATGAGGTCGCCATCTTTGTTGAATCTGTAGAGCGATGTTAGTCGAGGATGCCGGCGAAGGTATTCCCAAGCTTTATAAAAAGTGAGATATTCTCCCTCCTCTTCCTTATGACTATAACACAGATGCATAAAGACAGAACACGACTCAGACATACCTGATCTGGGTGAGCGCACGCTCGTGCCCGGCAAGAAGAATGGGCCTCATGTTGTCGATGTCTGGGGGGCACTAGGAGGGGTTGATGGCGGAGGCAGATTCGGAGCGGGTGGTTATATGGCGAGGGCTTTCGCGATGGAATTTTTGGCGGTTGTGCGTTTTGGTGGGGCAAAAATCGAAATCACTTCCCCCGCCTTAAGCTGAGCTGTGAGGGGCACATGGCTGATGCCTGATTTGTAGGGAGAGAGGTGTTAAAGTTGAGTTTAACCATGTTTGGCACATTGTGATGCCTATTATTTCGAGTTATCATAGATTATTATGAGTCTGAGAAGAGTCACTGAAGGATTCAGGAGTCATATTCTGAGTAATTCTTTGTAGAAACATTCAAGTTGATTCATGTTATGTCTCTCGTTTAGTCTCAGCTCACTTCTGAACGAGTCATCCTGAGGCATCAACAACTTGGGTAAAATTCTAGAACTCTGGCCTTGTCAAGCTCAGTGTAAGACCACTCCATTGAAGGCATCACAACACCAGACCTTTTCGACCCCATTGGTCTTGAATGTTCGGTTCGTTGAGAGCCACATTGATGTCAATTTTTCAAGGCAGGTACTCTACATCACATTCTGCGGTAATGCAAAGTCAGTCACGCGAGACCAACTATATGGACTGATTGCAAGTATTCGAATATGGACGAGCTGCAAAGAGAGGTTCACTTGGCTCAAGATTCTTCGAGGGAATAAGTCATTCGACTGAAAGACTACGTTGCTGTACAATATTGTGTTATTACCGTCATCATCATTCAACAACCTTCCTGGTTCGCTTCCTCTCTTTTCTTCAACTTTGGCTTAGAACATTTCCTCACGGAAAGGCCTGCATTGCATTGCATAGATCTACATGTATATGCTCGCCATTGATCCGTCGGACATCAGGAGATTGTTCGGCATTGGGTCTAATACCATACTCATCTACATGCAACTAGGGATATAATCATATTCCAGTTGATCATGTACGGCGCGGTCCTCCGTTGCGCCGGGTGGCTTGAATCGAATAGTTCCCGAGTGAGCCCGAGACAGCAACGGCATTTGTGGTTTCTATCTTCAACGTTATCGATACCGATACCGATATCACGATATGCGACGAGAATAAGCCTTGGACATCAACGGCTGAGCTGCCGATTGTATACGCACCAAGCCGAACCTGCAAGAGAATTAGGCGGGTCCCAGCAAAGTCAGATTCTCACCCACCCACAGGCGCGTTTACGCACAAAGTCGCACAGGCAATCTCCCCTTCACACGTGTTCGGTCGTTTCTTCCGTGTCGACCGTGCCTTTCGTGAACGCCGCTATTCGGACTGCCCCTCCTCACAACCCGACAGCCCACTTCTTATACAGAGACTGCTTCTCAGTCAACAAACGACGAAATAACTTTGCTTCAACCTCTGTTGTCGAGTCTAAGTCTTTGTCTTTCATTCACCCATTCTTACATCAGAAAAGACTCTTTTCCTCGACTACAATGGTTGCTGCAAAGCTCGATGGCAATGCTATTGCCAAGTCGATCCGGGAGAAGCTCTGCGCCGAGGTTACTGAGAAACAGAAGCTCAACCCTAGGTTTAAGCCATGCCTCAAGATCATCCAAGGTATGACAAAGTTACTCGTAATACTCTACTTGTTCAACGCTGACTCAATTGTCTCACAGTGGGTGATCGTTCAGACTCTTGTTCGTCATATCCTGCCCCGCCATCATGAGATCATCTCACCACTAAACCGCGATATAGCTACCTATGTTCGTATGAAGCTCAAGGCTGCCACAGAGGTGAGTCATAATGAAATTTAGCTGCCTACGTTTACTGACTCATCAACAAGGCTGGTATTGACAGCCAACTGCTGCATTACCCTGAGTCTATCACAGAGGCAGAGCTTCTCGATCATATCCGTCAATTCAACTATGATCCTGCCGTTCACGGTATCCTAGTTCAGCTGCCTCTCCCTAAGCACATCTCTGAATATACCGTCACATCTTTTGTGGCAGATGAGAAGGATGTTGATGGCTTTGGCACCAAGAACATCGGAGAGCTGGCCAAGAGGGGCGGCAAACCTCTTTTCGTGCCCTGCACCCCCAAGGGTGTCATGATCCTTCTCAAGGAGTCGGGGATTGACCTGAAGGGAAAGAACGCAGTTGTTCTTGGGAGAAGCGACATTGTCGGTAGCCCAGTGAGCTACCTATTGCGAAACGCTGACGCTACTGTCACCGTTCTGCACTCCAAGACGCAAAACATCGAAGAGTACGTCAAGAATGCAGATGTCGTTGTCGCTGCTATTGGCCAGCCTCTGTTCGTCCAGGGCAGCTGGATCAAGCCTGGTGCCGTTGTCATTGACGTCGGAACCAACTTTTTGCCCGATGCCACCAAGAAGTCTGGTCAACGACTTGTTGGTGATGTCGACTACGCTGCCGCAGTCGAAGTTGCGTCCGCCATCACCCCCGTTCCTGGTGGAGTTGGACCCATGACTGTTGCTATGTTGATGCAGAATGTCGTCGATGCTACAACGTGGTATTTCGAGTCTCAGAAGCTTCGAAAGACCATCCCCCTACCCCTGAAACTGGAGGAGCCCGTTCCTTCAGATATCGCTGTGTCACGAGCGCAAACCCCTAAGGAAATCACACGCATTGCTGCTGAGGTCGGCATTGCTCCCCACGAGCTGGAACCTTATGGCGCATACAAGGCCAAGGTTGACCTCGGTCTCCTTCAGCGACTGGAGCACCGTCGTGACGGCCGCTATGTTGTTGTCACTGGCATTACCCCAACACCACTGGGTGAGGGCAAGTCTACCACAACCATGGGCTTGGCTCAAGCTCTCGGAGCTCACGTTGGACGTTTGACTTTTGCCAACGTTCGACAACCCAGTCAAGGCCCTACCTTTGGTATCAAGGGAGGTGCTGCTGGAGGAGGCTACAGTCAGGTCATCCCTATGGATGAGTTCAACATGCACCTTACTGGTGATATTCATGCCATCACCGCTGCCAATAACCTGTTGGCTGCTGCTATTGAGACTCGCATCTTCCACGAGAATACTCAGAAGGACGGCCCTCTGTATAAGCGGCTAGTCCCGACGAAGAACGGCGAGAGGAAATTCGCCCCCGTCATGTTCCGTCGGTTAAAGAAGCTCGGAATTGACAAGACCAACCCTGATGAACTGACTGAAGACGAGATTCACCGATTTGCCCGACTGGATATCGACCCTGAGACGATTACTTGGAGACGAGTTCTGGATGTCAATGACCGTCACCTTCGAGGAGTTACAGTTGGAACCGCCCCTACTGAAAAGGGCCAGACCCGAGAGACTGGTTTCGATATAACTGTTGCTAGCGAGTGTATGGCTATCCTGGCACTTAGCAACAGTCTGGCCGAGATGCGTGAGCGTCTGGGTTCAATGGTGGTGGCTACATCACGAAACGGCGACACTGTCACTGCCGATGATATCGGTGCGGGCGGTGCTCTTACTGCTCTCATGAAGGATGCTATCAAGCCCAACCTTATGCAGACACTCGAGGGTACTCCTGTGTTTGTCCATGCTGGTCCTTTTGCCAATATCAGCATCGGTCAGAGCTCTATTCTTGCTGACAAGCTCGCCCTGAAGCTTGCTGGTACTGAGCCTGACGAGGACCATGATGAGAAGGCTGGTTTCGTCGTTACCGAGGCTGGTTTCGACTTTACCATGGGTGGTGAACGATTCTTCAACATCAAGTGCCGTACTTCTGGCCTTGTTCCCGATGTTGTTGTCGTTGTTGCTACTGTCCGAGCCCTCAAGGTTCATGGTGGTGCACCTCCCATCGCCCCTGGCGCTGCGCTCAGCCCCGTTTACAAGGAGGAGAACGTTGATATTTTGCGCGCTGGCTGCGTGAACCTGAAGAAGCAGATTGCCAACGCCAAGTCTTTTGGCATTCCTGTTGTCGTAGCGATCAACAAGTTCTCTACCGACACAGAGGCCGAGATCGCTGTCATTCGCGAGGAGGCCATCTCCGCAGGGGCTGAGGATGCCATCCTTGCTAACCACTGGGCTGAGGGTGGTAAGGGAGCCGTCGACCTGGCTCATGGTGTTATTGCGGCTTCAAAGAAGCCCAAGGACCTGAAGCTGACCTACGATCTGGAGGGCACTGTTCAGGAGCGCCTTGAGGCTATTGGCAAGAAGATGTACGGTGCCGACAAGGTCGAGTTCAGCGAACTCGCCCAGAAGAAGGTCGACACCTACACCCGCCAAGGATACGGTCATCTACCTATCTGCGTGGCCAAGACACAATACTCTCTGTCCCATGATCCCGACCTGAAGGGTGCTCCTACTGGCTTCACAATCCCCATTCGTGATGTCAGGATGGCTGCCGGAGCAGGATATCTGTAAGCTTATTTACTTTTTGGACGTAACGTAACTAACAAATTACTAGGTACGCCCTTGCTGCTGATATTCAGACAATTCCTGGTCTGCCAACAGCACCTGGCTATCTCAATGTTGATGTCAATGTCGAGACAGGCGAGATAGAAGGTCTCTTTTAAACTATAAGAATTCTGATGCATAATGGATTTTGTCGGAAGCGAGGTGCGCGTGTACACCCTCAACTCAACGTGGGAACGGACGGATGGGAAGGCGAAGCATTAGGGCGTGACATTTCAACATATGGTGCGGGACTGGTTTAGCGGATATCATCATGTGCCTATTGGCAATTAAATCAAGTTTTTGATTTGGACTATTTCCAAAGTGTCTTGTGTTACCATCGTGTAATGAGTGTATGGGTCTGAGTTGACGCAACCTGAACAGGACAAGCATGTTTATGACCCTCAAAGCGAATGCCGTAGCTGGAGAAGGAATCTGCCTTGGCTGGAAATGCAGTCTCATCATGCATACTACGTGGTAGGCGTCAACGGAATTTGCCATTGTGCATGTTGCATACAGCCACAAAATTGTATTGTAGGGCCCATCTAATGTCAGGCAAACCGGAATCGGGTGGTTGGCCAGTAACTTTACCACCACAATATCAAGCCTTTTTATTAGTGTGAGGGTGAGTGTGACTTGACAGCATCGGCATTTCCCGTTGATATCTCTGGCGCAGGGTCTAGAACTAATCGAACCACTGGGCACCGGCATAACGACGCTCCGTGTGGGGGTTGTTCAATGTTGGACGCGTATCAACTTTATTTGAGCTACGACGCGTGATGAAGTAATACTGAAATATGACTGTATGCTGGGGAATGGAATTTCTTCTGCTAAACCCTTGCACTTTGTGAATGAGTTGAACTGCCGAACTCAACCGTCATAATCTCATTAAAACATCCATGTTACAAAGCAAACATATCACTCAGCTGAGGATCCTATTACAAGGGGACACAGATTCCCATCTCATCATTGGTCACAGGCAGGGAGCCACGAGAAAGCCATGTAAGACTCAGCCCAACTAAACTAGCAATGCGAGAACCAATGGCTCGGCGCCACACCAAGACTAAGAAACGGCACCGTTTGACCCCTTACCGCCCATTGAGGTCATCCTTGCTCTGTGATAGATGCCGAATGAGATCAATGCCGGAGGATTAAATCACTGGTCATATTTCTCCTCTCTGATGGCAGTCTATCAGGTCACAGCCCGGATTGACGCATTCTTCCGTACAGTGTTTGTTCTTCAACTGCGTACAGGTTCAGAGGGTCTAAATTAAGTCGTGCTGCGAGACATTGAACTATTTTCAACTGATCCGTAATAGGCAGGCTATGCGATAGGCTTCTCTGGAATGAGTTAAGTAGGATCCAAGAGAGTTAGCATTGAGTATAAACTGATCACGATCCTGTTCTTGGATTCACAGTAAAGTTTTCGTGTTGTTGCAATCCAGTCTCACTTGCGAGGTGTACACGAAGAACAGTAAGACAGAGCTTCGCGTATCGATAATTTTCGTATATAATGCATTGTAAGCCGTGTCCATGACATCGGATCCACTGAGATGCCTCGCCAGGAGCCTGACAGCGTGTTTGACGTTCCTGTTCAGTATGATACCCTCAAATAAGAATAAGCATCTGACGCTTGCCAACACTGCCTCCGGCCTGTGTCATCTTTAGCTGCATGTTCAGTCCATCCAATACATATTTTCTGTCTGTTGTTCACGTCAGGTCTCTCCCTCCAAGTTACCAGCAGAGTGGTGCTTCACTTGACCCAAACACTGCCACTCCCACCCTATCGAGGCTATCAGCCCTAAATGATGCAGGCCTCTGACATGGATGCTTGACAAGCTTTTGGGCTACTACTAATATTACCTACCAATAAGAGGGGAAACCTTCTTGGAGGCCCTGAGCGTTGATCTGATCTAAACCCTACAGTGTGGGCTTGTCGAACTCCGGTTGAGGCTACTCTAATTCGGAACTAAACCTAAGCAGCCGACGCCATTCAACCTCATACAAAGATCGTCTGCTCTGCGTTTCTACCGAGATCAGATCCCTTTTGGCAAATTCCCCAGAGCTGCCAGTTTCTTTTGGCCCCCAGATCTGTTGACCTATGGTAACGGATCCTTCAACATTTATACCCATCGAGCAAGATGAGTTCAAAACATCCCTTGAGGCGATCTTGTGCTTTTTGTCGGGCGAGAAAAATCAAGTGCTCAAACGAAACTATTTGTGAGGCTTGTCGTAAGCAAGGTGCCGACTGCATTTACGACTTTGAGCCTCCAAGACCAAAGGGTCGGAACTTGAGTTTCGACAGCACCAAAGCCAACAATCATCTACAGGTACGGAGTGAACATGAACTACCTGACAGCAAAAGAAGGAGATCGTGCTCTGCCAATTCCGCCTCTTCTCTGTCTCCTGGCAAAACCCATGAAGATCTTGCCCCGTTGGCAGATGGTGTTGAGAGCCTTGCTGCATCCCTTGAGCAAATGTTTCAGGACAAATTTTCCCAGTTGATTTTTGGAGAAGTAGGAAAGACCCAGCAGCAGCAAAACGCGGAGGCCAGATTTACTGGTCTTTTGTCCCTGATTGCCTTTGACCTTGTCGCTTCTGTTGGCCAGAGATATAGCAGCTTGGGGTCTCCTCAGTCTAATGAAAGCAACCAATTGATCCGGTCTGGATTATCCAACGATACTTCTACCAACATGTTCGACAATCCTTCAGCATATTGTAGCCCTTTGTCTACCTTTAGCCATCGACAGCGGAACCAACTAATCGACGTCTGGTTCTCCGCACATCCCCTAACATTTCTCATCTCCAAGACATTGCTGCTTCGAGAAATCCGCGAAGATACCTGTGACGAAATCCTCATGGCAGTGATGCTAGCCGATGCTAGTTTCATCGTCGGAGAGGACTCGACAGTTGCTCGTGGATATGAACTCTTGCGGTGGGCCAAGACTCAGCTACAGATGCGGCCCTGCTATCACCCTTCCGAGGACAACGATGCTGTATACTCTGGTGTACCTACGAGAGTTTATAAAGGGGTTACCACAGCACAGACTTTGGTGTTGCTGGCCTGGAACGCCCTATCTTCCCACGAATTCCGCCGAGCGATCTGTTATATCGAAGTTGCAAGCAAGCTCGTTACCGAGATCAAGGATTGTATGTCGAAGGATGCCTCCCAGCCGAACTCCAGCCGCATAAATGGTGTTGACGTCCTTGATGTTGAGAAAGAAGTTGTCTCCAATCTTTGGTGGACAACCTATTCCCTTCATATCTGGACCTCCATCCAAGCAGGAGTTTTGCCCAAGACCACACCGTCAACCTTTGATCTCAAATCTCTCCCCGTGACCCCAAACTCATCGGTTACCATTCAACTTGACCTCGTCTCTGAGAACTTCAATACCTTGCAAAAGCAAAAGGGCAACATTCGAGAAATGCGGCCTCTTGCCCAGGTTGTCAGCACCGTTGCATACCTGTTTTCCCAAACCTCGGAACCAGCCGCATCAAAACATGGCGTCGATATCTGTAATGAAGCCATCCGCTCTTTCGGTACAAATACAAATGACCCGAAAGCAAAAGGTCAAGATGATGACAGATTGTGGCAACTACTTGTTGCGTTTCATCATACCATGATCATTCAATTCCTCTTCCCCAAAAATGGTTCATTTTACGAGCAAGTGGTGGTCCCGGCTGAGACTGCTCATCAATTCTGCGCTTCTGTAGAACAAATCATACAGTCCCTTTCGCCAACAACCAGACAACTCAATCAAAACTCAGTCTCAGCATTCCAGCAACCCCTCTCTAAAGCTCTGTGTACTCTCCTGGACACTTGTTCCCGAGCTTTCAACCTCCTTCGGGATAACCTAGGGCTTAGTCTTGACCACAGCTACTTCCGTCCAGAGTGGGATAATCGTCTTTGTTCTTTGGCAAGCTCATTGTATACAATCAGCAAAGACGAGCGATTCTACCAAGGCACAACTTTGCGCACTGTGCGGAAGCAGATCAAGTCGTGTGCTCGTGCTTTCGGCAGTAATGGCACTACCAACGCGCTTGGGTTGTTGGAGCCGAGCATGAACTCTATGCGATCCATGTCGCACTCCCCTCAGAGCAATATCAGGCCTCCGAACGGCTTTATAGTGAATGAAGCCTTGGTGGATATGCCATCGCCCTTTCGGGGTGAAGCGTCTTCGAGGGTATCTTCATCTATGCCATCTTCGTCAGGTTCCTCTACTAGTGTGTCGAGTCACTCGTTCACCCCGTTTGAAGAGATGAACAAATGGCCAATCAACGAGACTTTTTCTCATGGTATAATGCCTACCAATATGAACTCTCCCCCTATTGCTCAGCAAGGGATTCAGGGTGGGACTCCCATGCAGAACATGTGGTACTCACAAGCACCTCCTATGATGAATTTTGAGGCCGCGGGACCAGTCTCTCTTCAAAATAGCCAGTGGGCTTGGCCACCCACAAGTGGCGAAGAGGCACCATACATGTCTTTCCAAACAGTAGATATGGATGAGGCCTGATGAGTTGTAGGACACCAGTTTCGACATCGGATGAATGTAATTATGATAACGGACAAAACAGAATGAAGCGCGTTATTTGGTTATTGGCGGACTCTAAAATTGGAACTCGCCGCTGGCGGCATCGATGTTTGCCTGTTGAGCATTGCGTGCGCTGGAACAGTATTTTACTATATATCTTTTAATCAAGTGTTGAGGAGAAAACTCGAAACCTTTATAGGGGCGACAGAAGAGCCTGTATATCATATCTGGCCTTCCGTACATGATAAACAGTTATCGTTTACTAGAGTTCATCATCATACTTTCGTGACTACCAATTAAGAGCCATAAACATATTCTGTATCATCCTTACGCAGAAGATGCTCTATCAATAGGTGCTTGTGGTTAAAAGAGTTTACTTACATATTTATAATTAGATTTGAATTTAGAATAATAGCTTTGTAGTTCGAGCTGATGTAGAAGTATAGCCTAAAGACTACAAATAAATATTTAGGCCAACACTGGAAAGAATTATATTATATATCTTCTACTCTGAATGATAAG